>MU773698.1:42001-76074 GCA_026770625.1 Nicotiana glauca
CCTTATTACACTGCTGCATTTATCATTCTTGTCAGATTTCTACCCTATTAAATTGTTGCTATTCTGATGCACGAGGTTTCTACCGTGCGGTTGTTGATATTGTGATGCACGAGGTTTCTGCCGTGCGGTTGTTGATATTGTGATGCACGAGGTTTCTATCGTATGGTTGTTGTTGAAAGGTTGCATGAGGTCTTTGACGTGCTATTGTTGTTATTGATGTTTTGCACATGCGGCGTAATAAGGAGGGATATGATATATGCTTATATGTGGGTTGCGCATGTGGCGGAATAAGGTGGGACATGGTTATGCACGTGTGGCAAAATAAGACGGTGCCTATTATATTATTTATTGCACATGTGGATAAATAAGGTGGACTATGTCAGGGATTGATTGTATAGAGTTATGACGGCCTATTGAGGCATTTCTATTTGTTTCTATTGTGATTGTGGATTGTTTATCTGTATGAACGTTACCGCTTGGGAGTTGTGAGGGAACATTGTACGTGCGGACCGTCCTCCTTTTTCATGTTTGTTGGTTGGTAGAATTTTGTTAGAAACATTTGCACAAGCATACACGTAGATGAGTACTCCTATTAGAGGTGAATTCCTCCTGAATTTTCTAAGGGTGGTGGTACACCTCGCTTATCCATTATATTTGGAAGAGTGGCCCTAGTTAGCTAGTTAGTTGTCGGTATGACCACGAGATTGATGGGGCACAGGATGCCAATTGTCAGATTTCAGATGCTAGGTCTTCGCGAATTGTGGTTCGTCAGAGACTTGGTGAAATTGTGGAAAGAATGGGATAAGACCTTCTGTGAACATCATTGTATGATAGGAATTATTTACGTGTTTCTTTTCTCTGCTATGTTGTGACCTTTAGGATTTGGGTTGTGATTTTGCCGTTGTTTGTATTATCGTATATTATATTCTTGTTGTTAATTGTTGTATTTACCCCTTATTGTGAATTGTAGAATTTTTGGTCATTCACGCATTCTTTACATATTCATATGTCATTACCATTGTTCCTATGATTATATTGTTTATCGACCGGTAGGTGCCTTGACTGTTCCTCATCACTACTGCATTGAGGTTAGTCTTGGTACTTACTGGGCACCGCCGTGGTGTGCTCATACTACTTTTCTGCATATTTTTGTTGTGCAGATATAGGTACTCCCGTTCAGTTCTGTCAGTCTTGGAAGGAGGCGTATTGGTAGAGACTTCAAGGTATATCTGCTACGTCCGCCGACCGAGGAGTCCCTTTCCAGCTTTTCTGTAATAAGTATAGCACTTCCAATATTTTCTCCTTTGTATAGATATTCTTCAGTAAGAGCCTCTTATGTATCCCCTTAGCTTGTGATTTATGAGTTTCTGGGTTTTGGGAAGTTTTGTTAGCTTTGAGGATTGTTGTGGTATGTGCCGAGCGGCACCTTAAACCCTGTTTATTTTTCCAGTTTAGTTTTATTTAATTTCTTCCGCAAATTTTGGTTTATCTTCGGCATTGTTAGACTTATCTAGTCATAGGGACTAGGTGCCATCACGACATGTTCATGGAGGGTGAACTGGGGTCGTGACAAGATGGTATCAGAGCTCTAGGTTCATAGAAGTCACAGATCACAAACCGATTTATTAGAGTCTCGTGGATCGGTACAGAGACGTCTGTACTTATCTGCGACAGGCTATGTAACCATTAGGAAAAATCCAACTTCACTTGATTTCCCTTTCGTGCGAGATTTTTGACATCCACAACCCTATCTGTCTTCTACTCTCTCACAGATTGTGAGGACATGTACTACTTGAGGCGATCAGGCACCCGCGCCCCCCGCTGCAGCCGTCGGAGTTCGGGGCCGGGGTAGAGTTTGAGGACACGCATGAGGTGCAGTGAGAGCGCCTGCGCGAGCTGCCGGCGAGGTACCACCAACAGATCTTGCCGGAGTCCAGGCACCTGACACGCCCACTGCTACTACTACCCCAGCCATTCAGGAGACTTTGGCACAGTTCATGAGTATGTACACCACTTTGGCTTAGGCAGGATTGCTTCCCCTTGCTGCAGCCACATCCCAGGCTGGGGGAGGAGCGCAGACTCCCGCCGACCGTGCTCCTGAGTAGCGAGTGCATGTTGAGCAGGTTCCAGAGATTATTCCTGCGCCACCTGCAGCACCAGTTCAGCCTGAGGGCATGGCAGCGGCTTTCGAGCAGGAGCAGATGAGACTAGAAAGGTTCAAGAAGTATGATCCTCCGGTGTTCAGTGGATTAGCATCAAATGATGCCTTAGGGTTTCTTGATGAATGTTACCGTATTCTCTGTACTATGGGTATCTCTGGATCGAGCGAGGTTTCCTTTACTACTTTTCAGCTTCGAGGAGCCGCCTATGATTGGTGGCGCACCTATGAGTTAGACAGTCCAGACGATGCTGCTTCACAGAATTGGACTCGATTTTCAGATATGTTCCTGAGAGAGTTTGTTCCTCAGAGTCTCAGGGATGCAAGGCGCGCGGAGTTTGAGCATTTGCACCAAGGTGCTATGACCTTCTCAGAGTATGCTGTCCGTTACACTAGTTTTGCTAGACATGCCTCAGCGTTGGTTTCTACTGTTCGCGAGAAGGTTCGACGGTTCATTGAGGGGCTTATTCCTAGCATCAGGTCCAGCATGGCCCGTGAGTTGGATATGGATATTCCATATCAGCAGGTGGTGAACATTTCTAGGAGGATAGAGGGTATGCATGCTAGAGAGAGAGGGCACGCAGGGTCAGGAGAGAGAGAGCAGAAGAGATCAAGAGGGAGAGCTTGAGAAGGCAAGGAGTCCTCGTAGACCGAAGAGATATATAGGTCCTTATTTTGGAGTCAGGGTGCGTCATGGTAGAGGTTTTATGGGCCAGCAAGTTCAGTTCGCATTTCAGACTCAGCATGGTAACTCAGGTGATCATGGGTCTCGGAGTACCCGTACCGCACAGTTCCCACCGTCTTGTTAGTAGAGGGGGTGTTTTGAGTATGGAGATACTAGCCACATGGTGAGAGATTGTCCTAGACTTCGGACCGGTGTGTCCCAGTGAGGTATTCTGGCAGGTAAAGGGTGCCCAAGAGGGGGAAGCCCGGCTCGTTGATGTGTTCCATATGGTAGGCTTGAGGCCGGTGCGCCAGTTGAATAACATTCAGGTACAGATTTGGTTTATTATTGAGAGGAACTATCTGTATCCCATTAAAGTTCTACCTATTAGGGTGAGTTCCTTGTTTGTTGTTCCATTTATGGAAGAGCTTCATGATTTGCACTCTATTTATGTGATTATCCTGTTGGGAAGTTCTATGAGTGATAGTCGTGTCTATTGTCTGTTTCTAGTTGTTGTCGAGAGATACGAGGCTAGTAGTAAATTCCTGTTGTTTGTTTTGGTAGGTTTGATGTCACTTTTGAGTATTCTTCCTTACGAGTTGTGATTTTCTATGCTCCACCGGTGTGGGAGCCAGGGTGTATTGTAAATTATAGACATGATTGATCCAGTGAGAGTTTCTAGATGGGTTAGTATGAGCCCTACTTGTGATTCAGTGATTGAGGGTGGGATCCTCGTGACTTCAGGTGTTTTGATATGTGAGACCGGGCTGTGTGCTGCGGTGAGAGTTATATCAGTATAAGATCCTTGTGAGTCTTTTATATGCTTTCATTCTTTCTTGATAGATGTTTTTGTTGATTTGTGTTTTATAAGAATTTGTGCTAGTTAGATTTGCTTGTTAGTTCCCTTATGTGTTTCCTTTCTTATACTCAGTCATTTCCGTTCTATGCTTCTTGAGTTTAGCTTGTCGGGTGTGTACCCATTGGTATTGGCTGAGATTTGGTTAATCTGGTGTTCTGTCATGTGGTTTTTGTGGTTATTGTATCATCACCAGTGTTGTGGAGGTTTGAAAGGAGTTCCTATCGGATATGAGGCTTATGGCCGGTACGGATTTGATCTCAGACAGGTATTGCTACTAGAAATGTGATTGTGGGCCTATGTGTGAGGAGTCAAGTTGTGTGGTTGTACCCTGTGTGTGTTAGCTTGTATTGAAATGGTTGGTTGATTCTGATATCGGACATGGATTTAGGATCGGGTCTTTTGGAAATGGATGGAAGGTGAGAATTCTGGCTTGATGGCTTACTGGTATTGCTAGGAAGGTTAAATTTCAGTTGAGATGGTGTCATCATGCTTATATGGATTGGGGTGACGTGGGATCACCCGCGGGTATATGTGGTAAGTGTGCACTCAGTGACTTGAGGGTTTCAGGTGTGTTCTCTATACTCGTTCGAGGACGAATGAATGTTTAAGTGTGGGAGGATGTAACGACCCGACCGGTAATTTTTAGAATTCATGCTCCGATCCCCTATTAACTGCTTCCCCTAAGTTCAATTCTACTATTTTGGTTTGCCGGGACGTTCGGTGTCAGGATTTAGAGTGTTTTGGTACACTTAGTCCCTAAATGAGAGCTTAAGAGTTGAAAAATTGTCTGTAATCGGAATAGTGTAAAGACGGCCTCGGAATGGAAATTTGATGGTTCTCTTAGCTCCGTTAGGTGATTTTGGGGTTGGTAACGTGTTCGGAATATATTTTGGAAGTCCGTGGCTCATTTATGCTAGAAATGCCGAAAGTTAGTATTTTTGCGATTTCCGGTTGATAGGTGAAAATTTGATCCGAGGGTCGGAACGAAATTCCGAAAGTTGTTGTAGCACCGTGATGTCAATTGGTATGTTCGTGCAAAATTTCAGGTCATTTGGACGTGGTTTTGTCGAGTTTTTGATCAAATGCGTGTTTTTGATGTTTTAAAAGAACTTAGGTTTGAATTCGATGTAATTTGAAGATTTTGATGTTAGTCGAGGTGTTTTAATAATTGGAACAAGTTTGAATAACGTTATAGGGTGTATTGGTATTTTTGGTTAAGGTCCCGGGGGCCTCGGGATGAATTCGGATGGCTAAATGGAGAATTTTTGGGCTTATAAAGATTTTTGGCCTGCTGCTTCTGATATTTTCGCTTCTGCGGTCTTGGAGCCGCAAAAGCGAAGCCGCATAACGGCCAGGAAGCCGCATAAGCGAAGTGGGCGTTTGGGCCAGGAACCGCAGAAGCGAAGATTTTTCCGCTGAAGCGGACTCGCTTCTGTGATGGGAAGACCGCATAAGTGGTTTGTCGGGCTTTGAACGAGACCGCAGAAGCGGTTGGTTTTTCCGCAAAAGCGGGACCGCAGAAGCGGAAAATGGTCTGGACAGAATGTTTAAGTTTTGGAAATGGGACTTCGTTTCCATTTCCCATTTTTATCGATTTGGAGCTCGGTTTGGGCGATTTTTGGACAGATTTTCTTGGAGAACAACGGGGTAAATGTTCTTCAGTCAATTTTGGTTGTATAACTCGAATCTATTACAAGTGTTGGTGTTTAATCTGAGGATTTTTGTAGAAAAAGAGTAGAAACCCCTCTTGGATAGAATCACTGATTTAAAGGTAGAAATGATATGGGAATTTTATAATTTTGGTATGGTTAGACTCGTGAGAGTACGAGGTTTCTAAAAATGTGAAAATTATTCGATTCCGAGATGTTGGATGCAGGGGCAATTTGGTCATTTTATCTATCTTCGCGATCTAGCTCTAAATTTTATAGTGGAATCAGTTGTTTGCAATATTATTTACAATGTGTGATTTGATTGACTAGGTTTGGGCCATTGGGAGTCGAGAACTTGTGGCAAGAACGTGTTTGCTAGTTGAAGTTAGCCGGTTCGAGGTAAGTATCTTGCCTAACCTTGTGTGGGGGACTTCCCCTTAGGATTTGAGTCTTTTATGTTTATTGTATTCCTTGCATGCGAGGTGACGAGTGCGTGTTCGGATTTATTTGTGGTAAATTGATCCTTTATGCTCTTAGATCCTTGTAATCACCGAATATGAAGTTGTACTTGAGCCGATTGATGAAAATCCTGTTTTACTTAAGTTGTTAACATTTAACTTTCTTTCTTATTTGCTTTATATTACTTGAAGCCCATTACTTGTGTTAGACTAGGAAAAACATGTCTACCTGATATAATTTCCTAATTGCTAAGTTGTTTAATCGTACTACGTGAAGCAGGCTAGGCTAGTTCTATCTGCTACTCCGTTTTTCATATTTATCCCTTGGTTTGTTTCTGGCTGTGATTTTACTTTTATTTTGGGACTACGGGACGGCATCCCGGGAGATCCCCCTGCACTTTTATCTTGGAACTACGGGACGGTATCCCGGGAGATCCCGCTGCACTTTTATTTAGGGACTACGGGACGGTATCCCGGGAGATCCATTGGACAGTTGAGGAGGGGGCTACAGGATGGTATCCTGGGAGACCCTCATTGATATTTGAGATTGAGTGGTGTTACCCTGTGTTTCTGTTTTATCCTTGTAGTTATTATTGTTTCTTTGATTTGCCTTATGACACTGCTGCATTTATCATTCTTGTCAGATTTCTACCCTATTAAATTGTTGCTATTCTGATGCACGAGGTTCCTATGATTATACTGTTTATCGACCGGTAGGTGCCTTGACTGTTCCTCATCACTACTCCATCGAGGTTAGTCTTGGTACTTACTGGGCACCGCCGTGGTGTGCTCATACTACTCTTCTACACATTTTTGTTGTGCAGATACAGGTACTCCCGTTCAGTTCTGTCAGTCTTGGAAGGAGGCGTATTGGTAGAGACTTCAAGGTATATCTGCTACGTCCGCAGACCGAGGAGTCCCTTTCCAGCTTTTCTGTAATAATTATAATACTTCCAGTATTTTCTCCTTTGTATAGATATTCTTGAGTCAGAGCCTCTTATGTATCCCCTTAGCTTGTGATTTGTAAGTTTTCGGGTTTTGGGAAGTTTTGTTAGCTTTGAGGATTGTTGTGGTATGTGCCGAGCGGCACCTTAAACCCTGTTTATTTTTCCAGTTTAGTTTTATTGAATTTCTTCCGCAAATTTTGGTTTATCTTCCGCATTGTTAGGCTTACCTTGTCATAGGGACTAGGTGTCATCACGACATGTTCATGGAGGGTGAACTGGGGTGGTGACATGTCAACCAACAGAACTTAGAGATTGACAAATGATATTCAATGATCAATTAATTCAATTCAATGTTATTACTGACCGGGTAATGAACTAATCTCTAAATTAAGCATTAGGGCAGACTAAGCATTTTAACATTGTGATGCACTAATCTCATATGAGTAGACTGACTTGGTTTGATCATAGAATCAAACAGAAACGAAGCAGGAGACGAAGAAGCATGAAAATTAAACGAAAAGGATAACAAAGAAAAGAGAATTGAAAAATACCTGGAATCAAACAGACAAAAACTGAAAATTCCTCGTCCCTTCGTTTTGGGATGAAGCGGACCTTAATCGTGTGTTTCCAATATGGAAACATACGACTAAGGTCTAATTCAGTCCCAAAGATCCTCACAGTGCTTGTTTGGTCTTCGAGTCAAAATTAGGGCTCAGTTCAATCGATCTAAGGTTCGAAGACTTCCAGCTTGATTGGAACAAAGATGGAGTTAAATTAGGGACGAGGGAGGTCAGGTGGAGCTGGGGTGTGAATTTGGGACTGGTTGGGTAGGTTTAAGGTTTTGTTCGAATCTTTGATTGAAGATTCGAAACAAACCGGGATGATTCGAAGTAAAAGGGGCAAGGATTTGGACTGAGGGTGGCATGGTAGTTCAGGGGTGTTATTTTGGCGGTCATTAGAGTGGTTGCCGCCGACTTAAGGGCGGTGGAGTACGCCGGCGGCTGCTAGGGTTTGGAGGGGCCTGGGGGTCTCTGAAAAAAGGCGACTGGTGAAAGTGGGGTTGTGTGAATGAAATGGGTAAAAAAATGTTTTGGGGTATTAAAATTTGAGTTTTAATCCAAACCGTTGGATTATAACATCCAACGGCTAAGATCAAGTGAACTAATCCGAAACGGGATCGTTTGGTTAAGTGGGTGGGGACTTGGACCGGGTTATGAGGTAAACGGGTCGGGTCGGGTTTGGTTAAGGGTTGAGGGATAGGATCAAGGACGTTGATCAAGTGAGATGAACGGTCAGATGGGGTGTGACAAAACACCATCGTTTAAACGTCTTGGAGACGGACTGAACTGGGCGGCAATGGGCTGGAGTTTTGGGCCTTTTTTGTTCAATTTGGATAGCCCAGTCCGATTTCTCTTCTATTTTTTTTCTCTTTTCTTTCATTTTCTTTTTATTTCCTAATTTAAAGACCAAAGAATCCTAGATTATATTTGTAAATCCAAAAATTAACTTAAAAATACTAATTAACCCTTAATAATCATTATTACGTAAAATTAAATGCTAATTAAAACACAATCACATAATTGGAAATTAAATTCTAAAAAATGCAAAAATATACATATTTTGTGATTTTCATTCTTTTAAAACCGAATATGGTTTAATTAATTCCTAATTGCAAAATTAGATCCTAAATGCACATGCAACATATATTTTTGTATTTTTAATTAATAAAAACAAAATAAACATGCACAAACACATACAAATAATTAACCAAAAATGCCACGAAAATTCTCAAAACTGCACACAAAGGCAAGTTGTTTTATTTCGAATTTTTGGGAGTAATTCTCATATAGGGCAAAAATCACGTGCTCACACTAGGAACTATACCAATACTTGCCGGCGACAAGGTCCCGGCGATACCTTACATAAAAACCAAAATAAGATTCCGGACACAAGCAGACTAAGCCACGCAGGGCCCCGAGAGGAGTGGGGCTCACCAAAAAGCTGATGGAAGACGAAGGGGGAGCTACGATTGGTGGGCTGGAGTACCTGCTGCGGATCCACCTACAACCATAATACGAATGTAGCGCCCCCGACAAAAGGGACGTCAGTACACTTGAATTGTACTGGTATGTATAACAAACCCTACCCTGAGAAACCTCAAGCCATACAAAAGTAATAAACAATAGAAGGAACCAACAATTGAGTACACACAAGGAAGACAATCAAGGCAAACAAGTTAACAAACTCTCCTTTCCCCATCATCATTTCCACATTTTCAATTTCACAACGTTCTCATATTTCATTTCAATAGTGATATCGATCACTTTCCACCCTTATTACCTCGGCCACCCTTATAACCTCGGCCACCATTATCACCACAACCCACACCTTATTACTTCGTGTTGCGGCGCGCAACCCGATCCCACAGAGCAATAACAATTCACAAACAGTACCAACAATAATAATTTACAAGGATAACCACAACAAGTTTTAAGAACAACAACCACAAATCCCAATAACAACATCAACACAACTCACAAAAGGCTTAGGTGACTATCCATACCATTTCCATCTTTTTCAACAGCCCGTTATACCATTTAGATCACAACAATAGTTATCCACGACTAACCACAAGGATGTTATCATAGTCATTTCAATTTCACAAATTTTCAATTCCTTTCTATCACTTATCCCACAGTCTTTACCACATAACACGTTCACGATCACAACTTGGTTTATTGCCATTTACTTGCATAATCATGTCGGATGTCTTAACCAATAATGCATAAGGCACAATATTTACATGACTTAACAATTAGTTCACACAAGTAAACACCTCCTGCTCACAAGAGTTTAACTTCACAAATAATTCATGGAGATATCACATACCAATTATTCGGACACCAAACAAGGCGATTTTACAAAGGTTAAAGTTAGTCATACATACCTGGAGCTGAATTCCTTTTTTTTTAATTTCTACTTCTAATTCACCAAAATCTAGAACTGTCAATATGGTGCACAAATTAACACAAATAACTTAGAATTCAAGGTCCAAAATCACTACCCGAACATATTTAGGTTATTAACCCCTCCCTTGCACAAGTTTTTACTCCCACCTAATTACTCCCACTAGATTTTAGGTTTTAATAGACATGCATGAATGATTTCAACCATTATTTCAAGGACTAATGCATGAGACTCCCCCTCTTAGTTTATACCAGAAATTCAATTGGAGAAGTTAGGTATTTTACCTGTAAGGAAAGGGGGTATGAAGATAAGCTTGAAAATCCCCAGCCCGGATGGTTTTAAAGAACCAAATTTTGGAGAAGATGACTTTCTCTCTCAAGACCCTCTCTTCCCCTCTCTTAATTTGTTTAGCAAGATTGTTAAAATGAGGGGGTTGAGGTGTTTTATTGAAAAGGGGTCGGGTTTTAAAATTTAGAAAAATAGAAGCCCGAGCAAATCTACGGTCGCATTCTGTGATCGCAGAATCGAAATATAGTCCGCATATTGGACCGCAGAAATGCCCCTAAAACTCTGAAGGTCTGCCTGGGTCTGCGACAGGAATGCGGACCGCATTCCTATTATGCGGTCGCATTTTGCATCGCGGAATTGACCTCCACAAATCCTTGAGGAATTTATGCGACGATTATGCAGTCTGCATATTGATTATGCGATCGCATAATGGACCGCATTTTCAACATCAATTTTGACAATTCTTCTGCTTCACTCTGCGGCAAAAAGGCGATCCGCATAGCTGATCTGCGACCGCATTCTGGACAGCAGAATGACAATTTTACGGAAAATCGATTCTTTTGATTTTTAAGTGAACTGCGGCGAGCAAGCTCGCTGCGAAGAATTCTACACATTCCTAACACATATTCGGACCTTGGCACTACGAGCTACTAGGTTTTGAGCACAAGATTTTACGGGGCCTTACAATCGCCAATCGCCATGCACTGAAAAACCCAAAACTGTAAGACCCCTAGCGGGCAGATTCGGCATGACCAGATCTGTTCTACATAACAAAAACTATAAGGCCTCAATGGGCATGAAAATCCTAAAGTTTAAACTATACATCAAATTTGTAAGAATCCCGAAAGGGCATACCCTCGGTATAGATGCCTAAACTATCACACGGAATAAAAAATAGCTCCGGTCAAACACATATGACTACGGTCAAAAAGGCTAATACAACCAAACTAACGCGACTCGGGGACACCCAACCATCGCTAAACAAAAATCGCAGTCCACTACTTCGAATATACTTCGGAAAGAACCGGTTAAAATAGGCTTCCCTCAATAGGCAAAAATGTGCTTCGGCCATGTCAGCTCCAAATCACAAAGGCTTCGGCCTACTCAGCCTACAAGCTATGATCCTTACGAGGTGCTCAAAACATCACCGATAACGACTTGAAATCGAGGTTCTTCCAGAACCGACGACGAGTAAGGCAAAAATCTTACGAAAGACCTTATCGAGCGGAAAACAAAGCCTACAAAAAGCCCATGGGAAAAAACAGCATAAAAGCCATTGTCGCCAGCTAAGCAAGCCTCCAGGCCACATATTGAAAGGTCTCTATGACCATACAACATAAGAGCCATTGTCGCCAGCTAAAAAATTGACAACTTGAGGATTAAAATGAGCTCGAATCATAACCCGATTCGGAGATCAGATCCAAAATAGTTAACTAAGCAAGCTTTCGGGCCACATATTGAAAGGTCTCTATGACCAAGCAGCGTAAGATCCATTGTTGCCAGTAAAAAAATTGACAACTTAAGGGTCAATCAAAGCTCGAATCACGACGCAACTCAGAGACTAGGCCCGAAATAGTTAAACTACAACATGCCTAAGGGAACGGCATAAATGCCACTATCGCCAGCTGAGTGAGCCTACGAGCCACCCACCTATAAGGTCAGTTCAACCAGAAGCACAAAAAGACCACTATCATCCGCCCATACAGGCAGGAAAAATCTTAAGGTTTAATTGAAGCTCGAGTCGCAATGCGACTTGGAGACTGGACCCGAAATAAGAAAACTAAAACATTACTAAAGGGCACGGCATAAATGCCACTATCACTAGCCCGGTGAGCCTCCGGGCCACCTACTTGTAAGGTCACTTTGACCCAAAGCACAAAAGGCCATTGCCATTTGCCCACGCATGCAGAAAAGAACTTGATATTCAATTAAAGCTCGAATCACAACGCAACTCGGAGAATAAACCCAAAATAGTCTAAACAACAAACGCCCAAGGGCAAGAAATGGGAACATATGCCACCTGCCCGCATCGACATAGATGATTTAAGGGCAGGAAGGCTCGAATCAAAGCCCGAGTCGGAGACTAAGCCTAAACATCCAGGCAAAGCACAAAGGCCCCAACACCTGTTCATGTCATGGATCGCTTTTAAGAGCCCCTGGGCCTGTCCAATCAGTTCCAAACCTACGAGGATCCCGCCAAACACCGAAACCAACCTGTCTGGTTAAAAATAATAGCAGAAAAGAGATACAGAAGAAATAAAGCTTCAAGTTTCCTCTTATGTTACATACACAAAAAAAGGTGCACTCTCCATCTAGAGACTTGTTCCACATATATCAAATACAAAGTGACAAAATGGCGAAATCTATGATCCGCTCCAAAGGGCTAGAACTTGTCGGGTTCGCTCTTTGCCTCGTCATCAAGAAGTGAACGTGCGTCACGCTCGTCTGCCATTGCTTGAGCCAATTCCCCTGAGAGAATGGAGCCCCTTGCACCAATTTTCTCGAGTACTTCTCTCTGGGATTTGCAACAGACATATTCCTCGATCCTCTTCTCCTGGTTGAGGGCTCGCTTCAGCTTGGCTTGAGCGTCTGTAGCGTCTTTCACACGAATCACCATCTCCTGATCAGCCTTGGCTCGACTTAGCGCTGATTCAGCCCGTACATCAATTATCTCAGCCCTGATCTTTGAGAGATCATATTCGAGTTTCTTGATCATGTCTGCCTGGACCATAGTATTATCTCGAGTAAAACACAGTTGAACTTCCAGGGCAGAAAACCTTGGCTGAGGTGCCCCTCTCCTCTGATGCTTGAGCTTGCACCTGAGCCCTTAGTTTGCCACAAGTACTCCTGACGCGATTGCTATCACCCTCGAGGTACTCCAAGCCCTTTGTCTATTTTTTGTAGCTAATATAAATAAATGGGGGCTAACCTTAAGGTCCAAGCGGAGTGAAGCACAAGTTGTAGAAAGTTACCTGCTCCATCAAATAGCTCTCATAATTCGAGTTCTGATACGCCTCGTATCGCCAATGCTGCAACTGAAATGCCTTCTCCTTGCTAAGGAGCCTAAGGGACTCGCCCACGTCCAGAATTTTCTAAAGCCTGCCCCCTTGACAGAGTAAATCAGACATAAGCCTATCATAGGCCTATACAAGGAAAGTTTAATAGAGGGAATAGGATGCGAAATACAGGGAAACTACACCTAAACTCACCACGAAGTGAAGCCGACGGACTTCCTCGAAGTCAGAATACACTCCTGTTGATCTCGCCTCTTCGGCCCCAGAATAACTGACCTCGGGTAAAGCATATTCACTCGGAGCAACCGCCTCCCAGGAATCAGATACTCTAGGAGCAGCAGATTCGGATGATGCCCTCTCCTTGGAAACACGGGCCCGTTCAGCACCACTTAAAGCTCCATCATATCGCGGGTGCCAATCCATCTTATCGCTATCATTCCTCGGTTCGGAGGCCAACGACTCCTCCCTCATCGAAAGAGCACTGCCTCATCCTAAGAAACCGCCTTATATTACAAACGGCAAACTTAGTACAAAGGATAGGGGAAAATGTTACCTCAAATATACGAAGGCCAAGGCAAAGGTAGCTTGCGCATATACCTTGGTATTTTGCTCCCTATTTGGCTTGGGATACAACTCGTCACTCACGCTCATCGCAGGATGAATGGGTCACCAGCCTCCGGACCCAGCCGGGCAGGTCAAAGACTTCGCCCGACGTCCATAAAATTACTGTAATAGAAGGGATAACATTATTACTCAACTGATTTTTGCTATAGGCAAAAATCTTAAAAAGCACCCAACGCTCCACTAACTTGCATAATTCCACCCTTCAGGAAATGGAAAAAGCTCCACGGGAATAATGTCGGCCCTCCGGACCCGAACAAACCAACTGGTCTATTCTCGATCCCCATCTTCTTCGTCATAGACAACAAATGGCGTGGACAAATAACACTTCAGGGTTAACAGGCGTTGGTGATGAAAGGGCCGATATAGCCTAACGAGGTGATTAAGCGTGAATTCAAGTCCTGGCTTCTCCACAAAAGACCTCATCACCAGCACCACTCACCAAAATGACGGATGTATCTGCGGCAAAGTAACCCGATACTTCAAGAAAAAGTCGAGCACGATCAAGGGGGCCAAATGCGAAAGGATATAGGTATACGCTCAAGAGACCATCGGTAGAGTCTGTGACACTCTCGTTCGGGGAAAGCGCCTGTAGCATCACCCCCCCTCCCCCGCTCCACCCGCAGTATCTCCTCACCATCTCCAAATATTCTTTTTTTATCGAAGACATGGTAGCACTCTGTATTCTCTACCGGCACGGTCTAGGAGTAGTCGCCATTACTATGGTGAAGTTGACATACTAGAGCAAAAACGTACGCCAACGCCTTTTCAGAGACTGAACCCAAAGGTAATCGAAAATGCAAGCTTAAAGGCTACTCCGGGATTGAATCAATCCAGTAAAAAAAACTCAAGGATGTAGAAGTGCAAGAAACTACAAGTTGCGGGGTCTCCCCCTCCTTATTATTACATGTCAATGATAAGATGCAATCTCGGCCTGCGTCGTATGATGAAATCTATATGTATATACACAAAGTAAAGAAGGAAGGGAATGCTTGTTCCCCCTTTATTTCCTTTTTTGGCAACTATGGCCCATCGACCTCCTCCTCGTCTTTAGATATCAGAAACTTGGCATCAAACTCCGCTCCCTTGGCGTGTCCGATCTTCCCTGAGAGATCGAAACCTCTAGCATGAATCTCTTCGAGGGTCTTCCTCCAGAATCTGCATCTCTCATACCCTATGCTATTTCCTGCACAATCAAGGGCCTTCTTCAGCTCGGTCCTAACAACATGGGTGCTCTTTGAATAGGCCACCACTTTCTACTCCACCCGGGTGCTATTTATTACGACCTCAACCCAGACGTTTGCCACCTCAGCTTTCGCCCTCGATAGCTCGGATGAGAGCTTCGTGATCATCTTCACTTGATCGGAGTCATTTGCACGAGCAGCCTGAAGTTGCGCCTCAAAAGCGGATGTCGCAGCCTAAGCTCTCTCCTTGGCCTCCGAATGAGCATTAACACACGCTCGCAACTTGGCAGATTCATGATTGACAGCACCAACCTCGCCCCAGAGTTGCTCCAGCTCATCCACCTTGCCCTTCAACTGGACCAACGACGTTTCAAAGGTCGGTAAAGATAAAAAAAGGATGGGAAGGAAATACGGGCCAACACGAAAGACAGAAAACCTATTTCTCCAAGAGGGCCTCCCGAGCGTGGCTTCGATCTGCCCCACACCTTAAAGAAATGAGTTCATTTTCCTTCACCGCGCATAGAAGCTGGAGGGACTTCCCCTTTTCCCGAGCTTCCCGCAGCTGGGTCTCACAACGAAGAAGCTCAACTTTGATCCTGTCAAAATCCTCAAAGAGAGAAGCCAAGCGTATGAAGAAAAAAGAAGAAAGTACCGGGCTAGAACATACCTACCATGATCGAAAACTCACCGCAAGGGCACAACGATGAGCCTCACCAAGGTCCGAATCTATGCCCAATAAAGCTTTAGTCTCGGAAGCTGGCTGAATGCCCGAGTCATTTCCTCTCAGCCGTTGCGGAGAAGGTGCATCACTGTAAGCCTTGTCACACTGCGAAACATCTTTCCTTTTGCCAACACTCCTCAATTCTTAAACCGAAGGTCTCACTTCGAATGAACTCCCGTTTTCTACAGTAAAAGAATCGAGCAGGTCAGCAAAGAGGAGGTCGCTCCTGAAAAAGAAAAGAGAAGGGTGGGAAGAGAATGCCAAGCACCTACCACGATAATTTACATCCCACCTCCCTTTCGAAAGATCTCGCCATCGGCGCCTATCATGAGTCCATCATAATGCCAACTTACGAGACCATTCGGCTAAGTTTGGAACCCCATCAGGCAGCCAACGAGTTGCTGTAAGCAAAAGGTGGGAAGAAATCACTGTGAGTCTGACCTCGTATGAAGAAAAATACTGCTCGAATTGAGTGCTTACGTATGGAGCTCCATTTCTCAGGGAACGGTAGGAATTCTCCGGGGATAATGTCAGTCATCCGAACCGGAACAAACCGGCTCATCCATTCATGGTCTTCGTCCTCTTGACCGGCGATCATAGGAGATTGAGTAGACCTATGCTGAAGGGCAACCATGCCTCGGAAGCGTAATGGCCAGTACAACCTTATGAGGTGACTAAGGGTGAATTCTATCCCAGCCTTGTCAACAAAGTATCTCATCGACAATACTATGCTCCAAAATAATGAATGAACCTATGCCACCGTTACTTGATACCTCTTACAAAAATCAAGCACAACCTGGTCCGGGGAACCTGGCGGGAGAATACCGGTATACAGGCTCAGGAAACCTTCAAGATACGTCGTGACATTCTCCTTGGGGGAAGGGGCTTGCATAACCACGCCTTCCCCCGATCCATATTTTCTCCTGATCGCCCTGAGATCTTCCTCTACAACCGAAGAGGTAATTCTCGACACGTGCCCTCGATGGCCCAGAATATTGGGAGGTTTTCCCAGCGTAACAACACTTTTCGAGGTAGTGTACTCCAAACACTGCTCCTCCAACGTCGGAGGAGGGCCACTATCACCAAAGAAGATGGAATACAAGAAGGAATTTCCTTTGTCCGAGCATCAGACATCGAATCGGCGGCCATGACCATAACAAAATAATGGGAAAAAGAGGAGTATCCTGAAGAAATCAAGAACCCTATTCCAAAGCGGAAGAGCAGCTATCAAAAAATAGTGAGGTCTTGCGAAGAGGCCGAATACACCCCATATATATGCGAGAAGCAGCGACAATTCACCTATCCGAAATTAGCCTGGGGAGGCCAACGACCTCGATGCAGATCAATGGGGAAATACTCGACCCAGAGGCACCCTTTGACGAGAAGCTAGGACTTAAGGAGTCAACAATATTTCCTCTAGCTTCGAGGCAGTATCTGACCTCAAGGTTCCCCGCTATAAAAGAAGTTAGATTTATGAGGCTTCCAACGCCATTATTTGATTCAAGGTAGGACACAACCTCATGGTTTCCTTTTCTGTAAAGAGAAATAAGCACGCGAAGCTTCGATGGCGAAGGCTCCCCGAAGGCTTGAGGCATCGCCCGAGTACACGCAATCTCTCAGCGGGAATCTAACCCCTACGCTTCAAAAGCTATCTGTTCAAAAGAGAACCCCAGGTACTCACAACTGACCTATTATTTAAAATATCATTCTTGAAAGCTCCAAAAATCAACATACTATCTCCATGCAACTCGAAGGGCCCGATGGCTTAAGCCTGTCAAACTAATTTAGGCTCGATCCGAGGTACGATGATGGGTTCGAAAAGGAGCCATGCCAATCAGTAGAGGATCGGGAAGAACGCTCGCATCTGAGCTAGACATCAGCGATCATCAACAAAGTGAAACATTCAAAATCCTCAAAGTAAGCAGGAAAATATAATGACAAGGTAAATATCAAAAGACAGGAATCAGAAGGGCATCTTTATATTCATAAGTAGTCGTCTACAAAGACCTCGAGGGGTCCTTACATATGATTACAAAAGCTCGTGAAGGGTCTCTACACAGAAGCAACGTAGCAAAAGGATGTACATATGATGAAAACCTAAAAACCCAATCCACCCATGAAGGTTCATCTCCGATAATAGCATCCCCGAGCATCATCTCCTCGAGCCCGCATCTTCGAAGTAAACTCCATCGAGGCACCACCTCATCTAGGCTCCTAGCGTGATCCCGCGGGGTAAGCTCGCCAATAGAGAATATAAACAAAAGGAGAGGAGGGGGATGCAGAAGAGGGAGAAAAAAGAGGCACAGGGCGCCGAAGCTGGAGGTTGCAGGTTCGGTATGTCACAACCTCAATGGCCGGTCGTTCCACTTTATCCCTCGGGAAAGGAAAGGAAAGACCTGAAGGATGAAGTGCCACATCAGACCTGGGTAGGATATTGAGTATTGGTGCATAGTCCGAATGACCGTCTACAAAAGGAGAGAATCAATTCCCCGCCAGTTGTTGTCTCGGGCCAACGGAGACGGTGACAACATACACAACAACAACAACAATGGCGAACATAATAATGACCATAGAAGCAACAGGACAACATGGTCATGCTCGAAAAAGGGAAGCCTCAGTGAGTAGACGCAATACAGCCTATGGGAGTTTCGCCAAACAATCTTAAGGCCATGATCCCCAAAGCATGATTTTTGAGGATAGACGAAGGTGATAATAAGGAATGGGTAAATGAGCCAACAAGGGTACTGGGATAGAAAAAACAATGGCTAGGCACCTCAATTTATAGCGGGTTATGACACAGTCATCGAGGCTTCGAAAGATTGACCGGCAAATGCAATTGTTGTATTCTTGAAAAATCAATGGCAGTAACTTCACCTTGGAAAATGAGAATCGATAGTGCGTTGAATGATGTCGAACCACGCAAGTCTATGGGATATCCTGGTTGCCACAAAAGCGTGCGCCAACGATTGCACCACTGATGTGACATCTTAGTAAAAGGCTCGAGGAGTCAAGTTTCAGAATCATTTCCCATCGCTCCATTCTAGGAAATGCGGAGACTATCTGTATGCGCCAAAATCAAAACACTTGATTTCTCTCTAACAAGCTATTTCAGAAAAATGCCTCGAGACGCCGAGGATGTAGAGCCACGATTTAGTCCGCTCCGTCGGGGCTCGTCAAAACCAAATTCAAAGAAAACAAAGCCCAAGGCTAGATTAGAAGGGAGATTCCCAAGATACACAGCTAGGTCTGACAGAGTCGGCCTACTCAGATCCTACGCTGATGCGTCATATGTAGTTGTCCCATCTCTACACTTTACAATTAATGCATGTTGTACTATAGCCAAGTTCCACTTCTATATAAAGGGGACTCATCCTACCTTGTAAAGGACGGATGTTGCTCCATTTTTTCCATATGTGCAATAATATCTCTCTCTCATTTCTTTCTAACTTGTTTGTTCTCACTGGCCCGAGGTTGCCTCGATATCCATCGCTTTTTTACTTGTTCTTCATCATATAACTTAGTATTGGCCATAAAGAGCCTTGTTTAATTATATCTTTAACTGTTATCCCATCCCCGACTATCCCCAATAGCTCAAATTCGACCCTGACGGTGACCTCGAGGTCATCCATCGACCAGACCTACATCAAGCAGCAAGCCTTTCAGTTCTATTACTATCTCGTTTTAGCTTGTATTTCATCATTAAACTCCATATTATTAGCATCAACTGCTCTAACAACTAGCTCGGGAATAGATCACATATTTTTAGAATCCCATTTATAAATTTAATTGTTGTTACCATTTTCACGGTAAACATAATGTTGTTACCATTTTCACGGTAAACATAATAGTAATGTAATCATCAAACATAAGGGATTCTTCCCATAGAGGGACATGCCAACGAACAATTGAAATACACGGTGAAGTTATATGCAAACAATCACCTCAATTACCCTTGATTACCCCTTTTTCCAACATGACAAAAGCACAATTTTAGCATCAGAATGTGTAACAACTCACATTACATTGAATGTATCTATAAGGCAAAGCATTATCTAAAACAGCCACTTATGGGCATAATTCGGGTATAAGACCTTTAGGCCGATCTATTTATTTTAAGTTAGTTCATAACGATTGGGTCAAGGCTTATCTCATAATTGTTTTATATTTTCTCGTTCGATTTATTTCCATACATCTTTACAGTCTATCAACAAGTAGACATATTCAGTCAAGGGATTTAGTACACATAGATCAACTAAGAGCATTAAACAGATCAATTTCTTCTCACCCAATTAGTATACTAATCTTCATTTAAAATGTGACTCAAGGCTATACCATTTTGGCAGACAACCCACACTTAAACTTACAAAAACAATACTGAATTCACTTATGAGAGAGAAAGTTTAGTCTATATACCTTGATTGAGTTTTCCTTAAGTCCTACTATACTCCAAGACTCTTAGTAACATCAATCTCTTAGGGACATGGCAAATCGAACCACAAATTAGAGATGTGATCATAGTTCTAGCTCATTTGAGCATATTTTCAAACACTAAGGGTGCATTATGCTTTTAAAATCATTTTGTGAAAGATCCTACCATCCTTCATCCCATCCTTAGCTCAATACCTCACCAAATACATTAAGAACTCATGCGTTCAAGATATCCACTCACATCCCAGTAATTAAGAGCTTGGGTTATGGAACCTCACCTTTTAGGAAGAACACCTAGGTGCCTTTCTTGACAAATTTTCAAGGTTTAAGCAAGTTTTTAGGGGAAATGTTGATGAAGAACCCCCTTCTCCCACTAGGACCCCCTCTCTCTCTCTAAATGCATCATAAATATGCCTAAAATGAAGGGTAGTGTATAATATATTGACATGAGGTCGGGTGAGAAAGTTAGAAATTTGGAACCCCGGAACAGATCTGCGATCGCATATGCGATCACATAATTGACATGCGGCCCACAAAAGGGACCACGAAATGGCTCCCAAAACATAAATAAACTGCCTGAGCATGCGACAAGAATGCGGTATGCATACCTATTATGCGGTCACATAATGCACCCCAGAACTGCCCCTCGCAAAATTTCAAGGAAATTATGCGATGACTATGCGACCCGCATATTGATTATGTGATCGCATAGTTGGCCGCATATTTGAACTCAAAATTAACCATTAAAATGCCTCACTCTGCGGCGACTATGCGGTCCGCATAGCTTGTCGACTCCCCCACATAATGTATCACAGAAATGTGCTCTTCTGAAAAACATTTTTCTTAACTTTTTAATACACAGACCAATCCAAAGGGTCCGAACTTTTACAAATATCTAACACATATTCCTAATTTGGTACTACGAGATCTCGAGTTTTTGAGCAAAAATATTTCATGGGGCCTTACAGACACGGTTCATTCGACCCTTTGGCCCGATACATCATTTTCCTACCGAGACCTTTTTTAGCTCATCTTGACTTTTTCAAGGAGGTGATCTTACAGGGAGATGCCCCTCAGTGTTCGAGGTTGATTGAAGAGAAGCCTTGAATACTTGTTAAGTTCTCCTTAGGTAGCATATAGATATGGCCTCGTTAAAAACCTTACCGGTAAAACCCTTCTTGGGATAAAATACGATCGAAGGAAAAGAGTGCAACACATTCTCCAAAACCTACATTCTTTAAGCTGGAAGGTACATCGATTGTTCTAACTGGATGCCTACACACAGGTTAGTATAAGAAGCAAAATAAAAAAGGGAGGCGGTTATACCTTAGTTCTAATAGCATTTCGAGCCTTGATATGCTTCCACTGCTTGCTCGGGGGATGCGGTACGGTCCCTAGTTCGTTCACTCGGGTGAAGCCAAGGATGTACCTTGTGATTGCTACTTTGCTGTTTACTTATCCTTTGGCTCCTTCAATGTTGGAGGTGCTGATGTCGGTACCATATCGTGCACTACAAACATCTCTCTCGTAGCATGCTACTCCTTGTATACTATTTTTATTCTATCCTTTGTTGGAAGCTTCATTATTTGATGAAGGGTTGATGGCACTGCTCTCATGCAGTGTATCCATGGCCTTTCGAGCAACGCATTGTATCTCATGTCTCCTTCGATGACGTGAAACTTGAAATTTTGGGTTGTGCCGACCATGTTTACCGGGAGAGTGATTTCCCCTTTTGTTGTCTCGCTCACCATGTTGAATCTGTTGAGGACTCGAGAGGCGGGCAAGATCTAGTCGAGCAGTCTGAGCAGCTCCACCACCCTCAACCTAATAATGTTGGTTGAGCTACCTGGATCCACGAGCACACGTTTAGTTTAAAATGTATTCATAAGAAAAGAAATTACCAATGCATCATTATGAGGATAAGACAGGGTCTCGATGTCCTCGTTGTTGAATGTGAGAGTGTCCTCAGGTATGTAACCTCGAGTTCGCTTTTCCCTCGTGATGGATATTTTTGTTCGTTTGAAAATGACTTCCTGTGGGATGTTGACTCCCCCACAAATCATGTTGATGACATGTTATGGTTCTTCTGTTTCAGTCTTCAAGTTCACCTCTCTTTTCCGAAATTGATTTTTGGCTCGGTCTCCAAGGAACTCTCAAAGATGCCATTTACTATGTAGTCGGGCTACTTCTTCTCAGAGTTGTCTGCAATCTTCGATCCTATGACCGTGTGTGCCATGAAATTTGCACGTTAGGTTAGGATTCCTTTGCGACGGGTCCGATAGAACGGGTTTTGGCCACTTGGTGTCTCTAATTTTACCAATGGAAGATACGATGTTTGAAACATAAACTTTGAAGTTGTATTCGAATAACCGGGGTGCCTCCGTCCTCCTTGTATGTCTGGCGAATCTTACTCTACTCATTAGTCCCCGAGTATTCTGACCTCGGTCTGCCCTTCGATCATTCTGAGGTATGTTATATGACATTTCTTCGATCTTCTGTGTATGGTTGGTACCTTTCCATGTTTGGTTTTGGCTCCTTTTACAAGAGCTTACTAGGATATACTAAGCCCGAGGGGGCTCCCAATTGGTCATCCTCCACCCTAATCTTTGAATGATATCGGTTGTGGACATCCAACCAAGTCATGGCGGGATATTCAACCAAATTCTAATTTAGCTACTTTGAAGCCACCGAGCTTCATTCGTTCAAACCTTGGGTTAAGGCCTGGATTGCCCAATCATCGGAGACTGTTAGTAACTCCATATAATCCATTTGGAAATGAGATACGAACTTCCGTAGCATCTCTTTTTCTCTTTGTTTGATTTTGAAGATGTCAGACATCCTTGTAGCTACCTTGATGGCACCGGCATATGCCTTTATAAAAGAATATTCCAGCATGGCAAATTCGAGTTCGAGGATAGGTTGTGATACAAAATCATGGCCCATTTTGAAAGTGTTTCCCCAAATATTTTCAACAGGACTGATTCAATTTCGTTGTCCTTCAGGTCATTTCCCTTTACGACACAAGTGTAGGAAGTGACTTGCTCGTTGGTATCCGAGGTTCTGTTGTACTTTGGGAGATTGGGCATTGTGAATTTCTTAGGGATGGGATTCAGAGCCGCACTTGATGGGAATGGCTTTTGCACGAATTTCTTTGAATCAACACCCTTCAGGATCGGGGGTGCACCCGGGATCTGATCGACCCTCGAATTGTAGGTCTCCACCTTTTTGTCATTAGCTTCTATCATCTTTTTTCCAAACTCAATACTCTTTGTGAGGTCCTCAAGCATCTTCATGATAGTGGGGTCAGCTATCGACCCGTTATTGCTCGATCTTTCCAGTATCTGTTCGGCTCTAGGAGCCATTTTCAGTGCTAATGTGCTTGGAGTTTTTGGTGGCTTTGTAGCTAAGCAATCACTAGTTGTTGTGCTACAACATTTTAAAAATGACGTGAAGGCTAACCTCTTGTTTCTCCCGAGCTGTGGTTTTCTGAGCTTATTGTTTGTCTTCTTGGCGTATATTCCTGTTAGTGTGGGAGCTTATATTGACATGTTGGGCATTGCATGAGACCATGTCCACAGGGATTGGCTCCGGTGCATCCTCAGGGTTTTGCGGTGGTACACCAGCGCCTGGAACAACTACACCATTCTCTCCATGGGGACCACATGCACCATCTTCCAAATATTGTCATTCCTAATCTTATCAATCTTAGTATGCCCGCACATCCACCTCAATATCCTCATTTATGCTACTTTCATCTTTTGGATATGTGAGTTCTTAACATTCCAACACTTAGCCCCATACATCATGGCCGGTCTATCCACCGCTTTATAGAACTTACCTTTGAGTATCGGTGGCACTATCTTGTCACACAGGACTCTAGATGCTAACATCCACTTTATCCATCCTACCCTAATATGGTGTGTGACATCCTCGTCGATCTCCTCTCCCCCCGGATAACTGATCCAAGGTACTTGAAGCTCTCTCTGCTTCGGATGACCTGTGATTCAAATCTTACATCCACGGACACTTACCCTAGCTAAGGGCTAAACTTAAACTCCAGGTATTCCATCTTTGTCCTGCTCAGTTTGAAACCCTTAGACTCAAGAGCATATCTCCAGTCCTCCAGCCTCTCATTAACACCAGCTCGCGGCTCATCAATCCAAACTATGTCATCGGCGAATAGCATTCACCATGGCATCTCCCCTTGAATGTGGTGTGTTAATGCGTCCATCACCAGGGAAAATAAGAACGAACTGAGCGCAAATGATGACATACAAATCCACTACTAAAAATTAAATGTACATGGTCGTATGCAATATAATTTACCCAACTATGAGTCGGGGTCGAATCCCACAGAGAACAATATGTAGGTGATTAGGAATGTAAGAAAATTATCATTTATCATGCAATGCCAAACACTAAGAATTTGGATTTTCGGAAAATGTTTATAACTAAATACGAAAATATAAACTAACCTAGAAAGCAAGCAAAATGATCAATGGCTACAAGTATGGTTGCATCGGGAATTATACTCAAGTAACGATCCAATGTATTTCACGATTTTACAAATATGATCGAGTTTATGTTAATTAGCCAAGGGTAATGATTATTAATTAGCTTCTTCTGAAGACTTAGTCAAGAATTGTCCTTAGATGTGCAAGCCGAAAATCCTTCCTTGGCACTTGATCAAAACCAAGAAGAACTCTCAAATCCTCAAAATGAGAAGATTATGCTCATGTTGGAGACCATTCTTCAAAATGAGGAGAAGCACAACTTTGCACTCGAGGACTTGAAACAAGGTTTGACATACAATGATGAACACATCCGCACTCTGGAAGATCAAATGAAAATATTGGTTGAGGATCTATATGCCCACCAACTTGAGAGTGTGGAAGGAAGCCAAGAAGAGTCCAATTCCGAGGAACAAAGTAAGCTTTACTTCAAGGAATCAAGAATTGAACATCCACCAACCGACTCCATGATTTTTAGCGATGCCAAGAAAAATATGGAATTAGGGTCAACCGGTGTAAATGAAAATTTGGTTGAGATTGATTCTAGTCCGGGGGAAGAAGAGGATGTCAAAATTCGAGAAAAATTGCAAGTTGGAGGATTGAAGTCACATTCCAAGCATTTTTCAATATTGGAATTGTGTGATGATATGGGAATTGAACTACACGAGTCAATGAGGGATTGCAAGGAGGAAAGGCAACAACCATGCATCTTACAATTTGAGTGAACAAGAAAGCAAAATGACATTGCTCACATGAGAGTCAAGAAGTGCAAAATAAAGAATTTAAGACTTGGATTGATCATCAACTTACAACCCCCCATCTCTCGTGGTCACAAGCTTGATTCCAAGCAAGGTGCCCAGTTCATATCATCCTAGTGGCGAGAAAAGTGGTAAAGTTGACTTGCGTCGTGCCACGACGTTAAATGCGGCGCTTGGTGGGAGGTAACCCATCGTTTTGAAAAATTTTGGTCGTTTTTTAAATTTTCTTTTTTAGGATATCTTATTATATTATTTTAGACTAATCTACCAAGTTTCATAATTTTTGAAGTTGATTTGAGTAGGTCGGGGAGATGGAGAGCATGTGAGGCAATAGCTGATGAAAATTGCAGGGGGAGTTTTGACATTTCACATGTTTTCAACACCAAAACCATTTTTCCCGGGTAACGGTGCCAATTTTGATGACGTCCAAATCCACTACTAAAAATTAAATAGACACGATCGCATGCAATATAATTTACCCAACTATGAGTCGGGTCGAATCCCACAGAGAACAATATGGAGGCGATTAGGAATGTAAGAGAATTATCATCTATCTCACAATGCCAAACACTAAGAATTTGGTTTAAAAAGTCTTTATACCTAAATGCGGAAATGTAAACTAACCTAGAAAGCAAGTAAAATGATCAATGGCTATATGTATGGTTGCATCGGGAATTACACTCAAGTAACGATCCAATATTTTTCATGATTATAAAAATATGAGCGAGTTTATGTTAATTAGACACGGATAACAATTCTCAATTAGCTTCTTCTGAAGACTAACTAGACTTCCTAATTGAATTATCCCTAAAACAATTAAGAGATTAAGCTCACCTGAAAGGGCTACAAGTAGTTCAATCCTATCCCTAGGTAGAATCTATAAAATGAGGGTTAAAACCTCAAGTTCTAAATAATTAATCTTTCGCAACCCCAAATTATCTTTTTCAAAATTAATTTGGAGTTAATGGGTGTGTCCTAGGGTTAGATAATCCCTTGTAAATATTAAAGAACAAGAATAATTAAAATAACAATAACTCACTTCATAAAAGAATAAAAATCATTCAATATATAAGCACAACAAAGTATTTAATCTACACTTTAAATATGAATATTTTCATAAATAAGATTTAAGTGTTGGATAAAATACTACACACTTAGATATACAATACAATGTAAGGAAAGAAGAAATAAACATAAATGGGTAAAAAATTCTTAACCACAAGCTTCAAATCTTCAAGACCCAAGTGTGTGCGCCAAACCATAGCTTCCACCTTGTTATCTCTAAGTCTGAGAACTTAAAAATATGCTAAAAATGTCCAGATCTTGCCAAAGATTGCCAAAGATATTTTACAAATGAGCTAGTTTGGGTATTAAAGAGTTTGGGACCAAAAAATGTGAAGTTAAAAAATTTGCCCAGGTCTGATGCTCGATTTTCACAATTACGAACAAAGGTTCGTAATTCCCAACAATGCCTATACTGCTTCCCTTCGCATTTGCGATGACAGCTTCGCATTTGCGATGACAGCCTACTTGAGTTTACTTTGCATTTGCGAAGATTGTATAAGTCAACTTCCTTCGCAATTCCCATGTTTTCCTCGCAATAACCAAGACTGTTGGCTTCGCAATTCCCAGCATTATGTCACATTTGCGACAACTGCACCCTTGTCCAGATTTTCCTCTTTTTGGCTTCTTTTTGATTTGCTTCACTTGGCTTTCTCAAGATCATTCCAAATCACACAAAACCTATAATATAGAAGTAAGTGGCAGTAAACACGTGATTTTATCACTCAAACATAGAAATAATATAGATTTAAAGGCAAGATAAGTTGGTAAAATACCAACTTATCAGCAGAGCCTTGGTGTAACCCCATAACAACAAGAAAATGCTCAGGTTCGCCTCATATTGTCCTAAACTGAGTCGTAGCCCTATCATACATGTCCTTAATCGCCATAATATAGGGAACCAGCACATATTTTGCCTCCAAGCATCTCCAGAGAACTTCTCTAGGAACCTTGTCATACAATATCTCTAGGTCATAAACAACATGTACAGATCGTTATTCCTTTTTCTGTACCGTTCCACCAACCTCCTAACAAGGTGTATAGCTTCGATAGTAGAACGACCCGGCATGAACCCGAACTGGTTGTTGGATACCGACACTGTCATCCTCACCCTCACTTCAACAATCCTCTCCCACACTTTCATGGTATGACTCAATAATTTGATACCCCTATCATTGTTACAACTTTGGATATCACATTTGTTCTTATACAATGAAACCACTATACTCCACCTCTATACAACTGGCATCCTCTTCGCCTTAAAAATAAAATTAAACAACCCAGTCAACCACTCCAAACTCTCTCTCCCCATACACTTCAAAATTTTTACCGAAATCTCATCTGGATCGGTTGCTTTGCCCCTACTCATCTTATGAATAGCTCTCATGACCTCCTCAACCTTGATACGCCTGCAGTACCCAAATTCATAGTGGCTGTCGGACTACGCCAATTTGCCTAGCACAATATCTCGATCCCCTTTTTCATTCAGAAGTTTATGAAAGTAAGTCTGACATCTCCTCTTAATTTGTGAATATTCCATCAATACTTTGCTATCTTTATCCTTGATTCATCTCACTTGGTCCAAATCTCGAGATTTCCTCTCTCTTAACTTGGCTAGCCAGAATAACATATTTTCCCTGCATTTTCCCCTAGTTCCTTGTACCTACAATGATTGGTTCTAGTCTTAGCCTCCGTAACCGCCAGCTTAGCTTCCTTCCTAACTACCTTATACCTCTCCATGCGCACTTGCCTCTCCTTATCACCTATGCTCCCCACTAACTTTAGGTATGGTGCCTTTTTTGCTTCGACTTTACCTTGGACAACTTCATTCCACCACCAGTCTCCTTTGTGCCCACCAGGGGATCCCGTTGAGACCCCTAACACCACTCTCGCAACCTCCCTTAGACAGCCTGCTGTCATTGACCACATAGTGCTTGCATCACCACTGCTCCTCCAAGCTCCCATTGACGACAACCACTCTTCCAACTCTTTATCTTTGTCCTCAGTTAAGGTTCCCCACCTGATTCTCGGTCTACCTCGAGCATACATTTTCTTCCTCTTTAATATAATTACTAACGTCCATCACCATATGCTGCATCGTGAGTATCTCACCCGGAATGATATTTCAATCCTTACACAACCCTCTATCATACCTCTCGATGAGGAGATAGTCAATCTGAGTCTTCGCCACCATATTTTGAAAAGTAACCAAATACTCCTCCCTCTTCAGAAAGCTAGAGTTTGCAATCACCAACTCGAAAGCCTTAGCGAAGTCCAACAACAAAGTACCTCCTTCGTTCCTCTCCCCAAAACCGAAGTCTTCATGCACCTTGCCATAACCACCTACGGTCGATCGAATATTACTATTGAAATCCCCTCCTATGAATAGCTTCTCAGCAGGCAAAACCTGGCACCCAATCTCATCTAACCCCTCCCAGGAGTATCATTTAACCTCCTAATATAGGCCTGTAGATATGATAAAAATATGTTTTCCAAATAGCAACACTTACTAGTTTAATTCCCAACATCAAACACCATCCACAACCTGTCTACGGAGCCTCTAAGTACAACATAAGAGTAGTATGGAAGTGTCGGTCCCTACTATACCTCAAAGCACAAAATAAAATGTCAAATCACATAAAGCCTGGAATAGAGTAGGGCTAACCAAAACCTGTTGAGTAAGGACTAACTGCAAACCAGGATCAAGGCAATCCACTGACGAACCACCTGCATCCATTGAAGATGCAGCGCCCCCAAAAAAGGGACATTAGTACATATGGAATAGTACTAGTATGTTAGACTAAACACCATCTCAATAGAATGAGCAACAGCAAAATGATAAGAAAACATGAAATAAATGAGAACCTCAAACAATATTAAAGTACTTGTCACACCTCCTTTCTCTGCTACTGCACCCCGTGAAGGGTGTAATAGAGGGAGTTTTTCCAATTAAAAGACAATCGAAACAGGATTTATTATTAAGAGTTGGAGTCGCGACTTGAGAGATTTATGGTGTCCCAAGTCACCGGTTTGAATCACGAATCAAGGAAAAAAGTTGACTCTGTATTACAGTCTACGAACCAGAAATTCGGATAAGGAATTCCGTTAACCCGGGAGAAGGTGTTATACATTCCCGAGTTTCGTGGTTCTAACACAGTCGCTCAACTGTTATATTTGGCGAAAAATATGATTTAGTACATGTTCAAACCTATGTGCATTTTTACCATGAACCGCTTTTATTATTATTATTATTATTATTATTATTATTATTATGAGAATTGCAACATCGTGAAAACGCGTCTCGAACCACGTCACATCAATGTACCTGTGGTTATTGACACATTTCGACTCCGTTGAGATTTGGATTTGGGTCACATAAATGTACACCCGAGTTTAGAGAGGTAATATTATTAAATACGCGCTTAAAGAGACTATTGCATTATTATCTTGAGTTATTGTAAGGCCATGATTTATGAAATTGGACCTTTCATAAAAGAAGTAGTATGAGCCATTAAAAGTCATAATTTGATAAAACACCCATATTCCAACTTAAATATTTTCACGTCTTCAGCCTTGGCTTCTTCTGCCTAAGCCCAATCAAATTAAAGCAACCTGGTGTTTACTTATCCAAATATTTATTTTACTATCCAAACAGCATAACAAATTGTAAATACTTTCATGAAGCATCGGCTAAAAGTAATAATTTTTCTAACCATTTACTTACTCATGCTAACATTAACTCACAATCAAGTCTAACCATTAAAACTAAGAATAATAATTGGAGTATCAAATCATATAAGCACATACCAACTTATATAAAGAACGATTCATATCAAAACATTCACGTAAGAACAAAGCTAAACTAGTCAGGATGCACATTTCAAAGAGTTAGCACAATTTACATGCAACAAGAAAAGACAAGAGAAGAAGCAGACCTTATTGCAGCAAAATTCCCTTGTTTGATATATTAGAACCTTAAAAATGCGTAACAATAAATTTTGATGAAGCCAAAACGAGCAAGGATGAGCCCTAACCGAAAAACAAAAGAAACTCCAAACGAGAAAGCACAGCCGCCAACCAAAACTCAAACGAGGTACTTTACTGACCGGAACTTTGAACCAGCGATGGAACCTCGATGGTGATCTCGAACTCGAGTTTGGAGCTGCTATTATTGAGCGAAGAAGGGGCTATTTTTTCCACTGGTTTTAACGGAGTTTTCAAGTGTTTTGCTAGCCAATTTACAACATTTCTGGGGCTGATTCAGGGGTGCTTTAATGGCTGGTTGACGGGGTGGATCAAGACTGCTTTCATCTCTGTCTTTTGAAGAAAACGCAAACGGGGGGCTGGGGTCGTGGGTTTGGCTGAAGAGGAAGCGATGAGCAGAAGCGTTTGATGTTCTAGTTCGTTGTTGCTCGGCCGAAGATGGGGCTATGGTCGTTTGGGTTGTTAACGATGGTGGAAAGGGTGGACTGGTGAGGGACATTTGGCTGGAGGTGAACGCAGCAGTAGCTGCTCGTCAATGGCGGACGCGAGCGGGTTCGTTGCTGGTTTTTCTGACGACTGGAGGAGGACGATGTGAGGGTTGGTTGGGGTTGCGGCTTCAGCTCTCTGGGGTTTTTTGGTTGTCCATGGTTGAGAAGGTGAAGAAGAAGATAGCTTAGGGTTTTTTCATGGTGTTTTGGTACTACTTCCTCATGAAGAAGAAGCCAACAGTGTATATCCCCCTTGTGTGCGTGTGTATTGTTCCCCTCCTACTCAATTTGTGTTTAATGGCTGAAACCTCTCCTTTTTTTAGGGTTTTGTTTTCTTTTTCTTTTTATAGAAGAAGGTAGGGTTAGGGTGTGGGCTTGGGTATTGGGCTAGGTCTTGGGTCCGAAAATTGGGCCTAAAATGGGTCGTTTGAACCCGAAAGTTATTCTTTCCCCGCAACTGAGAATAAAAATACGATCTTATTTAATTAATCATACGTAAGCAAAATAACTATTAAATGAGACTAACAATTAAAACAAAACTATTTTTGGGTATTTTTCAATATTTAAAATGACTACAAAAATATTAATGAAACTATATTTTTGTAATTTTTGTTTTTATATAAAGATAAATATAAAGTACTATTTTTGTATTTTTTTTAAAGATTAAAATGACTACAAAACATTAATGAAACTATTTTTTGTATTTTCGAAATTATATAAAAATAAGGTACTATTTTTTATATTTTTCAAGTTTATGAGAAATACATAAACTAAATATATATCTTTCTTTTTGTGTGACTTTTCATTTTTGTGACGAAAATAAAGTAAAAGAGTCAAAATTAGCTGAAATAGCAATATTGGACCTAAATTAAATATTTACGCTAAAAATGTGAAAATTCTTGGGGAAGGTCAAAAATCACACGTCTACAGCTGCCCCTCTTTGACTGGAAACACAAAGAGTTTTCCGACAAAGCACGACTAGACATGTTTTTGACCCAACCCTTATTTGGAGAGACTAAAACTAAAGGAAAGGAAGAGGATGTGACCGAGCCCTGGTATCTGAGCTGCCTTCATATCCTTGGCTATGAAGGAATCAGGCCACGTGTTGTTCGGAGGTGAGTGAAATGATGGAGTATACCGAGGTGAAGAGCCGGTCGAGGTTCCGTTCCGTCGAGGTTCCGGTCCGCGGTCCTGTTATTACATTAAAAATCAAAACATGACAAAGATTAACTAAGCTTATCAGCTACTAGTTACAAGATTCCTATCTATGAGTCTTTCTGAAGCTTGATCTTGAGTATTGGTTGGTGCTTCATGTGGACTCTGAATTTGAACCTTGATACTTGCTAGTTGTAGGTGCTAGTTCAATCTTCTTCGGCTTTTTGGATCAGGACTAGGCTTGCAGTTCTTGTGACCTTGACCATGTCTTGGGCAATCCCATCTTCATCCACTTTTGCCTTTGGGTTAACTTCTTGCCTTTTGTGAGGCTCGAATTGTTTTTCCTTCGAAACCTGGACTACCTTCTTCCGGCCACTGTTGCCTTCCTTCTGATTTCTGCATTTGGAATTATGCTGGGAATTTTCTGGTGTAACCTTCTGCCTTCCGGTGGGTTACTGACTTCAAGACATGAAATGTAAAGACTGAAATGTATTCCTCTGTTATACGGGCGGGCTCCCGACCTCAACCAACAACTTTAAAAATAAATCGCCATTCCTCTCTTCAGGCAGGCTCCTGACTTCAACAACAATTTTGAAAATAAATCGCCATTCCTCTATTCAGGAGGGCTCTTGACTTCAAAACTTGAAATGTAAAGACTAAAATGTATTCCTCTATTATACGGGCGGGCTCCCGACCTCAACAACATCTTCAAAATATAAACACCATTCCTCTCTTCAGGCGGGCTCCTGACTTTAACAACAACTTGGAAAATAAATGTCATTCCTCTCTTCAGGCGGGCTCCTGACTTCAACAATAACTTGAAAATAAATCGCCATTCCTCTCGTCTGGTGGGCTTCTGACTTCAACAACAAACTCTAGAAAATAAAATGCCATTCCGTTCTTCAGGGGGCACCTGACTTCAACAACAACTTGGAAAATAAATGCCCTTCCTCTCTTCAGGCGGGCTCCTGACTGTTACACCTTTTTTTACGCTACCGCACCCCGCGAAGGGTGTAGTAAAGGGAGTTTTTTGAATTAAAGGACAATCGAAATGGGATTTATTATTAAGAGTTGGAGTCGCCACTTGAGAGATTTATGGTGTCCCAAGTCACCGGTTTGAATCCCGAATCGAGGAAAAAATTGGCTCCATATTACAGTCTGCGAATCAGAAATCTGGATAAGGAATTCTGTTAATCCGGGAGAATGTGTTAGGCATTCCTGAGTTTCGTGGTCCTAGCACGGTCGCTTAACTGTTATATTCGGCTTAATTATCTGATTTTAGTACATGTTCAAACCTTTGTGCATTTTTACCTTTTAACTGCTTTTGATTATTATTATTTTATAAGAATTGCAACGTCGTGAAAACACATCTCAAACCACATCACATCAATGTACCCGTGGTTATTGACATATTTCGACTCTGTTGAGATTTGGATTTGGGTCACATAAATGTGCACCCGAGTTTAAGAAAGTGAGATTATTAACACGCGCCTAAAGATTCTAACGCGTTATTATTTTGGGGAAGGCCATGCAATTCACTAAATGGACCATCCCGAAGTCTAAGTATTTCTAATATATACATTTATGAGGGTCCCGCAGTTTGTGCATTTTATTTGGTGAGGCTCGTCTCATTTATTTTATTTAAAGGTTCATCCTAAAGTAAACTATGATATTCTACATTATTTGTCTCTAAAAAGAAATCCTAATTAATTAACATGCTTGAAAAGGCCCTAACTTATTAGTTATTAGATTAAAATAAATGCAAATGGAAAATTGCACTCAAACTCGTACAAAGGGAAATTGTTTCGTTTTTTATTCTATTGGTGAATATACTATAGTTGAGATTGCAAATAGAACATGAGATTGACAACAGTATTATCAAAACAAACTAACTATTCTCTAACTAATTTAAACTAACATTATTAAATAAATTTAACTATTGGAATTAACTTCATGAAATTCAAAACCATTTGGAATTCCTTCTTTTACAATTATTTGAAATTAAAACTAACCTTAATCACTAATTCTCACTCGAAGGTTTGTTAAGCTTAATCAATACATGGAAAATCTATTATCATTAACATTTAAAGGAACATTAACAAGTCGTGTTTGAACCCAACTCGTGCCTACTGGTAGAATGCAGGAACACATTGATAA
>MU773698.1:106706-133665 GCA_026770625.1 Nicotiana glauca
TCATTAACATTTAAAGGAACATTAACAAGTCGTGTTTGAACCTAACTCGTGCCTACTGTTAGAATGCAGGAACACATTGATAAACTGATGATTAATCAACTCAAATCCTAATACCACTTTAGCTACTAACTACGGGCTGAGTTACTTCTACTGAAATACAAAAACTCTTACAAATTTTGGAGTAGTTCGAAACAAACCAACAGTCTACAAATAAAATACAATAATCCAACAAAATCCATAGTTTATAAAGAAACAGTCCATGGTTACTAATCATACAAGTCAACACTTGACTACTTTAAGCGACTACCTTTTTTATATCTATTTACTACAAGTATATAACTATCCAACAGGTATATTCCATGATCCACAATCGAGCAATTTTATTCCATTTTTCAAGCTCGAAACTACAGCAGAGATTTAAAATGTGTACCTGAATTGGAAACACAAGAAGAAGAAGAAGGAATAGTCAGCAGCAACAACCAGCTAGAATCAGCTAACAGCCCAGAACATGAACTCAATGATCCAGGAAAAAGTTCGAAACCAAACACAGAACACAGGCTCAACCAGATCACTTGAATGCACCCAAATAAACTCAAAATCAAATTCAAAATAATTTTGGAACTTCAGCAAAGCAAAACTCAACCACAAACCAACTTAATTAGACCCTAGTTCACACAAAATGAACCTGATACCTCTAGATGCTTTTAACACTCGAAACTAGAACAGAATTTGAAAATGATTTTAAGAGGCCATGAAACAGTAGAATGTTTTTCTTTCTCTCAAACTCACTCTCTCTCGATATTATCTCTCTATATTTTTAGAATCCTCTTCTAATTTTTCCAGAGTCAAATTCTTGGTTTTTCAATGTGAATCTCTGTCCTTTTATTCTGATTTCCAGCTCTCCAAAGTAGGCATTCCACCAGTGCATTTTTGTCACTAACAACTTATCTTTTCAGTTTTTAATTTTGCACTTAACCTTATTGCCTTTAAAATAATCAATAATGCCCATTTCAATCCTTAAAATCAGCAAGTGTTGTCTTCCATTATTAGTATCTTTTGGCTATTCAATCCCAATTAAAATTGTCCCTAATCAGTCCTTTAGCAGCCTCTAATCAATTATTTAAGTAAATTAATTCCCCAAACTACCCATTAAACTACCCCTGTGATTTATTCTATCCCTGGTTTAGCACCGTATCAGCTATAAATAATTCTCCTAGCAACTGAACGATTAAGGCTGAATTCTAATAGGGATAACTGAACTGAATTTAAATCGAAATCATGTTAACACTACACAGAACTCGACAGAATCCTTTAAGCTGAATCAAAATAACATTGATACTCAACAGTAGACTCAATAACAGTTTGCATTTTGGCCTTAAATTAGATCAATGGCATCACAGCAATCAGAACAACACCACATTGAGCTATAATTGGTATAGATACAAGGAATAAATCAATACAAAACCTAGCCAAGGACATATGAACGTTGTAAACACACTGAACGAGAAACAAAACTGAACCAATATGCAAGGACAAAAAGCTACGAATAGTAGAGGACCCAACATCACCGAGAATGAAACAAATCGAGGTAACAAACAACAATTTACCAGAACTACAGAGCTATAATCAAGGCGAATTAATCGACGAAACTACTTATACCATATTTCAATTGATAGAAGAAAACTGGACCAATAAAAGTCCGAAATAAAAGAGAGAAAATAAATAAAAGATGATGAAATACACGGGGCCTAAACAAATAAATAGTAACAAAAATAGAAAAGAAAAAAGAAAGAAAATCCTCAAAATTACAGGCTAAACTCCGCACAGTTTCCATTTGAAGCTTTAACTTGAGCTTTTGAGGTCCAAACGGACCTTAATCAAATGTTCTCGATTGAAAACACTTGACTAAGGTCGATTACACCTCAAATTATTTTTGGTCCTTCTAAGGTTCGTTCAATCGAATTAAAATTCGACGAGTTCTGCCATGATTCGAGCAACACTAATATGAGTTTTGGGACGAGGGTGGCTTGGTGGTTCAGGGGTGTGACTTGCAGAAGGTTTAGGGTTGGCGCCGCCACCTGGGAATCTTGTGGCGGCGCTAGAGTTCTTGGGCTTTAAAGTGATATTCGACGGGTTCCAGGTCGATTCGAGGGGAGCTGAGGGTGGCATGGTGATGGGGAGGTTGAGGTGAGGTGATGGTGTAACTTTGGAGGTCGTTGGGTGGATTAGGGTTTCTGACCGATCTTCAATTGAAGATTCGAAGATGTTGGCTGGGATTCGAAGGATGAGGCTCAGGGTTTTGGAACGTAGAGGTTGAGGTGAATAAGTGGTGTAAATTTGAGAGGGGTTGGACCACCGGAACTGCCGTGAGGCGATTTCCGGTGGGCGGAGCACGGTGGTTGGGGGTAGAGGATTCGCCTGGTCTCTAAGGTTAGAGACGATAGAGGTGAGGGGGGTTTGGCTTGGGGGGTGGGATAAGGTTTGGGATTTATATATTAGATGGAAAATTGGTTCCAAGTCGTTGGATCAACTAAGATCAACGGCTTGGATCAAGTTACTAACACGAAATAGGGTCGTTTGGTAGTAATGGGGACTGTGTTGGTCTTTGGTAAACGGGTCGGGTTTGGTTCTTGGATACGGGTACTGAGCTGAGATCAACACACCTGAAACGATATCATTTTACCGATGCTGGGGAGATACTGGACCGTTTGATCTGATGAGACCAACGGTCCAGATTTGAGACGTCTAAACGGCATCGTTCCACCTATCTTGAAGACTTGGCTGGTTTGGATCGGGTAAGGGGTGAGATTTGGGCTAAAAACTGGCCCAATACGTTGGTCTAGTCCGATTTTCCTATTTTTGTTCTTTTTCTATTTATTTCCCTTTTAATTCCTAAATTAAAACCAAAAATCCTAGATTAAATCATAAAATCAAAAAATGCTAATTAACTCCTAATAATAATTATCACACAAAATTAAACACCAATTAAAATAAAATCACACAATTTGGACATTAAAAGCTAAAAATGCGAAATGCATATTTTTATGATGATTTTTTTTCATTTTTCTAAAACAATTAGTTATTAACTAACTCAAAATATTTATTAACTTGTAAAATACAATTACAGCATATTTTGTATTTTCTATTAATTTAAACACACATAATCACGCACATACAAATGCAAACAATTACCAAAAAATATCACAAGAATTTCACATAATAAAACAAATATTTTTGTTTTGATTTTGTGGGAGTAATTCATGTGAGGCAAAAATCACGTGTTCACACTGACTTCAACAATAACTTGAAAATAAATCGCCATTCCTCTCTTCAGGCGGGCTCTTGACTTCAACAACAAACTCTAGAAAATAAAACACTATTCCGTTCTTCAGGCGGGCACCTGACTGCAACTATAATTTAAAGACTTCAAATACAACTTAAAGTAAAACGCCATTCCGTTCTTCAAGCGGGCACCTGACTTCAACAACATCTTTGAAAATAAAATGACATTCCTCTCTTTAGGCTGGCTCCTGACCTCAACAACAAACTCTAGAAAATAAAATGCCATTCCGTTCTTCAGACGGGCACCTGACTTCAAAACTTGAAATGTAAACACTGAAATGTATTCCACTGTTATACGAGCAGGCTCCTGACCTCAACCAACAACTTTGAAAATAAATCACCATTCCTCTCTTCAGGCGGGCTCCTGACTGCAACAAAAACCTTTTGAAAATAAGCGTCATTCCTCTCTTCAGGCGGGCTCCTGACTTCAACAACAACTTTGAAATATATCGCCATTCCGTTCTTCAGGCGGGCACCTGACTTAACAACAACTTTGAAATATAAATTGCCATTCCTCTCTTCAGGCGGGCTCTTGACTTCAAAAATAACTTGAAAATAAATCGCCATTCCTCTCTTCAGGCAGGCTCCTGACTTCAACAACTTTAAAAATAAATCGCCATTCCTTTCTTCAGGCGGGCTCCTGACTTTAGCAACAAACTTCAGAAAATAAAACGCCATGCCTCTGTTCAGGCGGGCTCCTGACCTCAACAACAACTTGGAAAATAAATCGCCATTCCTCTCTTCAGGCGGGCTCCTGACTTCAACAACAACTTGGAAAATTAAATGCCATTCCTCTCTTCAGGCGGGCTCCTGACTTCACCAACAACTTTGAAAATAAAAACTCCATTCCTCTCTTCAGGCAGGCTCCTGACCTCAACAACAAACTTCAGAAAATAAAACGCCATTCCTCTCTTCAGGAGGGCTCCTGACCTCAACAACATCTTTGAAAATAAATGCCATTCCTCTCTTCGGGCGGACTCCTGATTTCAACAACAAACTTCAGAAAATAAAACGCCATTCCTCTCTTCAGGCGGGTAAACTTTTTGCTCCGCGAGCAAGGAGCGAGCTAAGTAAATCTTACCTGAAAATGAGTGAGATTCTATTATTTTTCCTTTGTAGTTTTTGTTTTGTCATTTTTTTTTCCTTCTTCTCTATGATCCCAAAACATCACATAATACGTATCANTGACTTCAACAACATCTTTGAAAATAAAATCATCATTCCTCTCTTCAGGCGGGCCCCTGACTTCGCCAACAACTTTGAAAATAAAATCGCCATTCCTCTCTTCAGGCTGGCTCCTGACTTCAACAACGACATAGAAAATAAAACACCATTCCTCTCTTCAAGCGGGATCTTGACTTCAACAACAACTTTTGAAAAATAAAAATGGCATTCCTCTCCTTAGGAAGGATCCTGACTTCAACAACAACTTTTGAAAAAATAAAAATGACATTCCTCTCTTCAGGCGAGTTCCTGACTTCAACTACAACTTTTGAAAAATAAAAATGCCATTCCTCTTTTCAGGCGGGCTCCTGACTTCAACAACAACTTAGAAAATAAAACGGCATTCCTCTCTTCAGGTAGGCTCCTGACTTCAACAACAACTTTTGAAAAATAAAAATTCCATTCCTCTCTTCAGGCGGGCTCCTTACTTCGGCAACAACTTTAAGGTAACGCCTCTGTTCTACGGGCGGGCTTCCGATTTCAACAATTTTAAAATTGCACTCGTGTTGTCTTCCCTCAAAACTGCTGGGGATCATACTGCCGGGGAATTATTTACTTACCTGCTGGGGGTAATACCGCTGGGGGAATCTCCTTTCTTTCCCTTCTTTTTTTTTTTTTGAAAACTACTTCCTTCAAAACTTTTATTTTCTCTCAACACTGCTGGGGATAAAACTGTTATCAGCTGGGGATAACACTGTTGAGGATAACACTGCTGGGGGATTTTCATTCCTTCAAAACTGGTGCTTCATTCTTCCGAAAAACTGCCGGGGATGACACTGGCCTTTTGCTTTTCTGAACACAAGTTTCATCATTCTTCTTTCATCAAAACTTGTTGTTTTCTTTCTGTAAACACTGCTGGGGATAATACTGGTTCAAAGACCACTTCCTTGTGTTATCTGGCTTCTTTCAAGACTACTTTACTTAAAGCTAATGTTTTCCTTCCTCCAAAACTGCTGGGATTCATCTCTTTTTTTTCCTTTTCTTTTGCTGGGGATAACACTGTTGTCATCTTCCCTCGAGACTTGTCTTATCTTCCTTCTTCACCAAGTGGATACCTGATTTCCAGAAAATTTTCGAAATGAAAAGAAAATTTTCTGCCCTAGTTTGATAATCTTCCTTGTATTTTCCATCAATGACACTTCCCGTTCCTGTTTCAAATCAAAGAAAATTTTATTAGTTTAAAGTGCGGTGAGTGGTTGTGCCACTCCTGCTAGGGATGGTTTTTTCCTTTCTCCTTCCCTGCTCTGCATTCCATTACACTACCAAAACTTGCTGGGGATGATATTATTTGCTGGGGATGATATTCCTGCTGGTCTTAGAATGACTTGCCCTGCTTTGCGTCGTTTGGCCATCTTGAAACTTGGCCGATAACTTCCGACCTTCTCGAGGATTCCTTATTCACAAAACTCTCAACCATTATTTCCAGTCTTCTTATCTGACCCCCCACATTTCCTATGACAGTTGACTCCTCTAGAAGATTTTGCAATGTTTTGCTGATAAATCACTTTCTTCGTTCATCCGCGTGATTTACACTGTTTAATGAACTCAGCTATATTTTACTCAAACCTGGAGTTTTAACTAATATTTGAACTATCATTTGAGCTGAGTATCACTGAAAATACCCTTTTCTGCTGGGTATGTCCCTCTTCTTTTGTGGCATAGCTCGAGAACAAGCATTTCCCCGACCTTTGAGTCTCATATGAATTTCCCAAATCATGCACATCGCTCTCCGCGTTATTTTTTTTTTAATTTGTCTATGGGCCTTGGCTTTGAGGTCTATAACCTTTGATTTCTGCGGGGGATATCCCTCTTGACACTGGTCTATCCCTTTGTCAATCCCCTCTTGTTGGGGATATCCTTCTTGACACTAGCCTTGCGCTTTTTCCTTCCTGGCTTATACCACTTAGATGTACTAGTCAGATCCCGTCTTGCATAATTGGAAGCTGATGGCAGATTTTGAAGTCATTTCTCACTTGTTTTGACCAAACAGACTCTGTTGGGGAATTTTTCGATGAAAGGAGAAAGATAAAAGGAAAAATAAAAGACAGAGGAAAAAGATGACTCTCTAATAAGGAAAACTATGAAATAAAAACCTATCAAACGCGAATACCAACTCTAATGGCCATGACATGCACATGTAGCCTATCCTCTGTCGTTAATTCGCCTTTCACAATCTTAGTCTGGGGCTTTCCCATCTGATTCTCACCCTTATTCGACTTGTTGTTCCCGAAGGTTTTCACTATCAAGCCTCTCTCATTTTGGCCATTCTCTCAACTTACAGTCGCCTGAAGGTGCCCGTGAGGGTTTTCGCGAACAAGACTCTCTCGTTTGCATTACTATTCAGTTGGGGATTGGGGTGTTACCGCTAAAACTCATATTTTTTCTGCTGGAGATCAGAGTCTTTTATGCTGGGAATTAGAGTGTTGTGTTCTGATAAGACTCTCTCATTTGTCTGACTTGGCATCTTTTGAAGACTGGTCAAAAGGTCTTTCTTTGGACCGTAACATGCGATTTTGGATAGGCTAGAAAGAAAGGGTATTAAAAGGCTAAAAAATGCATCAATTTGGGTTCAAAATTACAACCTTCGGAACTAGATTTATTTATAATAAACACAACTTTTGCCCCAGTTTCTTGTTTGGGGATTTTTTATTTTTTTTGTTACACTATGACCGAGCCGTGAAGCGTCTACGTATCCTCTTTGAGGAATCAGGTCAAACGTAGTTCCCAATTCCTTGTTGTTCTAGTTTTCCTTTCCACATCTCTCTCTTTTTTCTCTCTTTTGTTTGTTTCTTTTCTTTTTCTTGTTTTTGCTTGTTTTCTTTTTCCCTCTTTCTTTTTCTTTTTCCTTTCTTATCTTTCATGTTTGTGTTTTTACTCTTTGCAACTGATTCTAAAAGAGGGGTATGAAAGAAAACAAATAAGGCTCAATGGATTAACGAAGGATAAAGTATTTTAGACAGCAGAACAAAATGCCTTCGTCATTCCAATCTTCAAAACATGCCAAGTGCAAACAACACAATTAAAAATTCGCAACGTCTTCTGATTGTGCCAGACTTGATAACCATATCCCCACCTTTGCCCTTTCCATTGGTTAACTTTACAGTGCTATCGGACAAACTCCCATTCTCATTATCGCGAACGACCCTTGCCAATTTGGGCAAATTTGCATTTACAGTTTTCCTTGCCCCAATTTCACATGGTTCGGGCTTCAAATGATCTCAAAATGTCCAAATCTGTTCTTATTTTCCCTTAAGTGCCCCTATCATCTTCGAGTTGCTTCATGATTAACTTTTAAGATGAGGCCTATAACTGTGCATGCATGTCATGTCACTAGAGTCTACAAGAAAAAAACTATAAAAAGCAGAGGACCAAATAAAAGAAAATGTTTAGAAAAATAGAAAACAGAGAATTGCATTAGACTGACAGGGAAAGAGTTTGTACAACAAAACAAGCACAATAAACTGGGGTACAACCCTTGGAACAAACCTAGACGACACCAAATGAGATACTATGACCAAAGGAACTGGGTAAAATAAAATGATAGCAGGGTTTGATTTACAAGACAATATCCAGATTACAACCCTGAAATAACCTGGACAAAAGAAATGACAACAAAACAAGCTACCAAGATTCCTTCCTAGTGAGGAGGGAATGAGTTTTTAATTGTTGGGCTTGACATTTAGCCACAAATTTGCTCATCAGAATCAGCAAAGCCTTCTCCAATTTCAACATCATTAACTTAAGTTAGCAGGTTCCTGAGGGGATTCTCATACTCCATGTCACCAGGCATCATCCCCGCAAAGTGTGCATCATGACGTGCAGGTAAAGGATTCTGCGTGATATTCTGGGTGTCACTGTCTTGGATCACAATCAGGTTTTCCTGGATCTTGCGTTTCCGGCTTACCACAAACCGACCACCTCAATTTTCTTTACAATTCAAAACAAAACATGTTAGAATGGACTCAGTCGGTCCTCATTATTAACAACATCCCTTTTTTTCCATTTTTTCATTTCTTTTGCTTTTTGTTTTTTGGTTGTGGTTGAATCTTACGGAGATTGCCTACGTATCATGACCCCGCATGAATCAGACTTTGCGTAGTTCGCGCAAATGAAAGGTAAACAACAATGAAATATTTTTTGGAAGTTTTAATTTTCATAATAAAACACACTTTGATTACAATGATTAAAAAAACTGACAAACTTAGACTGAACTAACAGACTCTGGTGAAAGACGAGATACAGACTTGAACATTAAACAACCCACATACTCTAATCAAAAGAAATAAAAATAAAAAAACAGACTGACAGATTCCTTCTCCTATATGCCTATTTTAACCAAATGGCTATTTTTTGCAAACGTGGCCCCTTCTCAATTTCACATGAATTTTGAGGTCGGGAAGGATTATTTTATAAACTTTTCTGTTCTTTTACGAAAATAACCTTTCGAAAATTGAAAGACACTCTAAGGCTATCTTGGCAAGAACGGTTTAATACACTGCCAAAGTTGGCTCGGCTTATTTTGACCAAAAATCCAAATGGTATTCACTTGCCCACTGACGCTTTTTCTTATTTTTCAAATTAAAATAAAAGACCGAATTTTGCAAACACGGCCTTTCAGCACCTCGGGGACGAAGATTTTAAGGTTGCGTTAGCTAACCGGCCAAAATCCTAAAACAATGATTAAAGGTGGCCGTTAATGGAAAGTCAGCCTTCCGACGTCCCTTTCGGGAACATTCGGCTATTTTCGGCGAACAACATCACCGACTTATTTATGACTCTTTTTCTTGTTTTTTCAAAAATAGAAAACCTGATATTGCAAACACAGCCTTTCAGCACCTCGGGGACGAAGATTCTAAGGTTGTCTGTGTCAATCGACCAAAAATCTAAAAAAAAATGACCAAAGGTGGCCATTTATGCAAACTCAGCCTTCCGGCGTCACTTTCGGGAACATTCGGCTATATTTGACAAAGGCGGCACCACCCGATTTATTTATGACAAGAATTAAAATTTTGACTTTTTTATTTTTTATTTTTTTTCTTCTTTTTTTTTGCAAAAGGGGTGGTTGGACCCGACGAGGGTTACCTACGTATCTCACATCCGGTGAGAATCAAATCAGCATAGTTCGGACCGATTGGGAATAAAGTAAACAAGTTAATGTTCTCCTTTTTTTTTAACATTAACGACTACTCTGATGAGAAAAGAGAAATAAAAGATGCAAAACCCTTTTTTTGAATTTTCTAGACTTGATGTTCTATAAAGTACTCTAAACTCAAGCTTAACGGGCAATAATTTTTCCTTTTTTTCTTTTTTGTTTGATACAAATAATCTATTAAGGAAAGATCCTAGAAGAGAAAAATATTTTTTGATTCCCATTTTTTTGTTTTTTTGTTTTTTTTAAAAAAAAGAAGGCGATCTAAAGGATAAACCATAGAAACATATTTTGAAATTTCATTTGATATCCTGACGCAATATTTCAAAACAAGCAATGCAACCGATAAAACAAAAAAAAATCAATTTTAATTGCCTAAAGAAGAAATTCTAAAAGATAAAGTATTTTTATCTTCTATGTACAATATCCTAAAGTTCTAATGAAAATTAAAAGAACCCCTTTTTTCATTTTTTACTAATTTCCCAAAGAAACACCTCAAAGGAAAATCTTTTTGGATTTTGAAATTAAAATTTAAAGAAAGTTGTTAAAGAAGTACTGAAAGAAAAATTCTCTTTTTTTTTATTTATTTATAATTTTGGTCCTAATATAATTAAAGGAACATAAAACAATTCATTTTAAATCCTAGAATGTTAATTGCCTAAAGGAAAAATAACCTCAATTTTTTTTTTTTGCATTTCTTGATTATTATTCTAAAGAAAACTTATAACGAAAATATAAAATGCAACATCTTTATTTTTGGATTTTGAGTTACACCATGCCTTTATAAAATAATAAAAAACTTGACATTACTGTTACAAAACTAGAAAGTAAAAGACAACATAAAAAATACTCAAAAATAACTAAAAATAAAAATATCTCCTTAAGCAACTACTAAATGCAGTGATCCTGGGGTATCTGTCTTGCTCAAACCCCGGTTAGTAAATTCACACCTGTATGAGAAAACTTAAACCAACACTGTGTGCGACAACAACAATCTCTATTAGACACATGCAAGACATGGTTGCGATTATTTTTGCAAAATGACTTATTTAGCTAAAAGTAGCTAGAAGTGTAAAATTTGGCTAAGACCCCGCAAAGCCAAGAACCTAATATTTACTAGGAAGATCAGACCCTATGTGGGTTGCCTACGTATCACGCCCCTAGATAAGAGAATCAGGTTCGCGTAGTTCGGGTCGATTAGATACGGGCGAGAATAAAAACACTAATTCAGAGAAACATATATATATTTTTTGCTTTTCTTGAAAATGGATGAAACATGAAAAATCTTCTTTTTTGAAACTTCATTTTCCCCTTTTTTGATTTTTGAAAAAATAAAAAAAATACAAACGGTTTCCAAAATATTCTGTCATGTGCACAATGGCCATTGAATAGTGTGATGTGCATTGGAGAACACAACATATTGCATGCCTTTTATCATAGTGCCTTTTATTATTAAAAAAACTTTCCATGTTTCCAAAATATTCCGTCATGTGCACCAATGTCCATTGAATTGTTTGATGTGCATTGGAGAACACACAATGTATCATGAGGGACATAGGCAATTCCAAGACTTCTAGGATTCCCCAATTGTTCCCCACATGCACTTTTCCCAAAAATGTAGCGTGGGGGACATAGAGAATTCCAAGACTTCTTGGATTCCACAATTGTTCCCCACGTGCACTTGTCCAAAAATGTAGCATGGGGGACATAGGGAGTTCCACGACTTCTTGGGTTCCACAATTGTTCCCCATGTGCTTGTCCCAAAAATGTAGCATGGGGACATAGGGAATTCCAAGACTTCTTGGATTCCACAATTGTTCCCCATGCCTTTGATTAAAATAATACCATGCTTAGCTAAAAACCCGTGCAGCCTTCTTATTTAACGTGATCAGCATGACCAGGCGTGCCATTTGTCCTCAACTATCATTGTTCCACCAAATGACCCTTTTACCCTTGAATAAATGCAACATGTAGCACATAGGATGCATCAAGATGGTCTTTTCATTTCAAGTCACCTGTCCCAGACGGACCCAAACCCTGTGTTGAGTCCCCTAAGTCAAATTCACATGATAAAAATAAGCGTTCCTACTAGGGATCCGGCATGACGTTTTGTTATACTAGGTTTATCTTGGGTGTTTGTTCTAGACCTGGCTTACCCGAGCGGACAACTCGAGCCAAGGATGGAAACTGCATACCGGTAAACAAAAGATCATCCGGTTTTGCAACTCCTCTGAATCCTCGTTCTATTTTGGAATATGACACTAACAGGAAAAAGTCACGACCAGCATGCACTTCTTGGAGGTGAGAAGAGAAGGTTTCGGCACAGTTTATATATACAGTTTAAATAATATCAAAGCGGTAAACATTTAGCATATTTAGCAGGAAAACATATGGGAAAATCAAATAAAGCCAAACATAACAATTATTCTAAGCTCAAATTCTTAAATCCTGAACCGAAGTTCTGGGTTGCAAGATCCCCAGTGGAGTTGCCAGAGCTGCCACACGTCCTTTCTCCGCTACTGCACCCCGTGAAGGGTGTAATAGAGGGAGTTTTTTCAATTAAAGGACAATCGAAATGGAATTTATTATTAAGAGTTGGAGTCGCTACTTGAGAGATTTATGGTATCCCAAGTCACCGGTTTGAATCCTGAATCGAGGAAAAAAGTTGACTTTGTATTACTGTCTACGAACCAGAAATCCGGATAAGGAATTCTGTTAACCCGGTAGAAGGTGTTAGGCATTCCCGAGTTTCGTGGTTCTAACACGGTAGCTCAACTATTATATTTGGCTAAAAATCTGATTTTAGTACATGTTCAAACCTATGTGCATTTTTACCTTGAAATGCTTTTATTATTATTATTATTATTTTATGAGAATTGCAACATCATAAAAACACATCTCGAACCACGTCACATTAATGTACCCATTGTTATTGACATATTTCAACTCCGTTGAGATTTGGATTTGGGTCACATAAATGTGCACCCAAATTTAGGGAGGTAATATTATTAAATACGCGCCTAAAGAGACTATCGCGTTATTATCTTGAGTTATTGTAAGGCCATGATTTATGAAATTAGACCTGTCATAGAAGAAGTAGTATGAGCCATTAAAAGTCATAATTTGATAAAACACCCATATTCCAACTTAAATTTTTTCACGTCTTCAGCCTTGGCTTCTTCTGCCTAAGCCCAATCAAATTAAAGCAACCTGGTGTTTACTTATCCAAATATTTATTTTACTATCCAAACAGCATAACAAATTGTAAATACTTTCATGAACTATCGGTTAAAAGTAATAATTTTTCTAACCATTTACTTACTCATGCTAACAGTAACTCACAATCAACTCTAACCATTAAAACTAAGAATAATAATTGGAGTATCAAATCATATAAGCACATACCAACTTATATAAAGAACGATTCATATCAAAACATTCACGTAAGAACAAAGCTAAACTAGTCAGGATGCACATTTCAAAGCCTTAGCACAATTTACATGCAACAAGAAAAGACAAGAGAAGAAGCAGACCTTATTGCAACAAAATTCCCTTGTTTGATATATTAGAACCTTAAAAATGCGTAACAACAAATTTTGACGAAGCCAAAATGAGCAAGGATGAGCCCCTAACCGAAAAACAAAAAAAACTCCAAACGAGAAAGCACAGCCGCCAACCGAAACTCAAACGAGGTACTTTACTGACCGAAACTTCGAACCAGCGATGGAACCTCGATGGTGATCTCGAACTCGAGTTCGGAGCTGCTATTTTTGAGCGAAGAAGGGGCTGTTTTTGCCACTGGTTTTAACGGAGTTTTCAAGTGTTTTGCTAGCCAATTTACAGCGTTTCTAGGGCTGATTCAGGGGTGCTTTAATGGCTGGTTGATGGGGTGGATCAAGAATGGTTTTGTCTCTGTCTTCTGAAGGAAACGCGGATGAGGGGCTGGGGTCGTGGGTTTGGCTGAAGAGGAAGCGATGAGCAGAAGCGTTTGATGTTCTAGTTCGTTGTTGCTCGGCTGGAGATGGGGCTATGGTCGTTTGGGTGGTTAAGGATGGTGGAAAGGGTAGACTAGTGAGGGACGTTTGGCTGGAGGTGAACGCAGCAGCAGCTGCTCGTCAATGGCGGACGCGAGCTGGTTCGTTGCTGGTTTTTCCGGCGACTGGAGGAGGACGATGTGAGGGTTGGTTGGTGCTGCGGCTTCAGCTCTCTGGGGTTTTTTGGTTGTCCATGATTGAGAAGGTGAAGAAGAAGATAGCTTAGGGTTTTTTCATGGTGTTTTGGTACTACTTCCTCATGAAGAAGAAGCCAACAGTGTATATCCCACTTGTGTGCGTGTGTATTGTTCCCCTCCTACTCAATTTGTGTTTTACGGCTGAAGCCTCTCCTTTTTTTAGGGTTTTGTTTTCTTTTTCGTTTTATAGAAGAAGGTAGGGTTAGGGTGTGGGCTTGGGTATTGGGCTAGGTCTTGGGTCCGAAAATTGAACCTAAAAGGGGTCGTTTGAACCCGAATGTTTTTCTTTCCCCGCAACCGAGAATAAAATACGATCTTATTTAATTAATCCTACGTAAGCAAAATAACTATTAAATGAGGCTTTCAATTAAAATAAAACTATTTTTGGGTATTTTTCAATATTTAAAATGACTACAAAAATATTAATGTAACTATATTTTTGTAATTTTCATTTTAGTATAAAGATAAAATATAAAGCACTATTTTTGAGTTTTTTAAAGATTAAAATGATCACAAAACATTAATGAAACTATTTTTTGTATTTTCGAAATTATATAAAAATAAGGTACTATTTTTTGTATTTTTCAAGTTTATGAGAAATACATAAACTAAATATATATCTTTCTTTTTGTGTGACTTTTTATTTTTGTGACAAAAATAAAGTAAAAGAGTCAAAATTAGCTGAAATAACTATATTGGACCTAAATTAAATATTTGCGCTAAAAATGTGAAAATTCTTGGGGAGGGTCAAAAATCACACGTCTACAGTACTAATTTGGGAGAAAGATATATTTCAAGTAAATTTCATTATTTTTAAGTTGGGAGGTCTTTAGTACCGATACACTACCGTGCTTTTAGCACGGAGTCCGATCTCAGCCCTACCGGCTAAGACGTCTCACCCCGAGATGTCCAGTCACAACAGCATTGTGCTTTTAGCACGGAGTTTGATCTCATCCCAATCAACTAAGCCGTCTTACCTCGAGATATCCACTGACAACACCATCATTATTTTAGCACGGAGTCCGATCTCGGCTCGATCGGCTAAGCCAACTCACCCCGAGACATCCACTCACAACACCATAGTGCTTTTAGAACGAAGTCCGGTCTCAGCCGGATCGACTAAGGCATCTCAGCACAATGCCATGTAGGTCGATATCACCTCACGTCCCGCTAGAAATCATCTTATCCCACTTAAAGGTAAGTTTCTCAACACATTAATCTGATCCCATATTCGGGGGAAACTCTCATAACCTCACATGGGATTTTACCCATCAGTCACTCCTACACCGGCACATATAGTTTTGGGGTCAGGTTATTCAACCTGCCTTTGCTTAGTGACTAAATGATACTCCCAAAGCATTTATTATTTAAAATATTTAAACATATTTCATAATATTTCACATATATTTCCATTTCATTGGCACCATTGGCCACAATTGTAATATCATTCTCGGTACGTCGGCTGTATTTCATATCTCATACTTTCATTTCTTTAATTTTGAGGATCATCATCATAAACATCAACACATAGAATATCCCGAAATGAAAACTTTAAGTTTATTAGTAATGAAAGCTTTAAGCACAACAGATTCTTTCCCAAAGAATGAAGCAAAATAATTAGCATTTGAAGCACGAGTTAAAATTATAAACGAGTGACACACCACTTAATCTCGAAATACTATTTCCCAAAAGGGCAACACACAACTTCAACTCATGAATATTTAAGAACTCAAATCACATTGGAAATATTCATAAAAGAGAGCATGGTGATTTATGATTGAAACATGAATTTAAATCAAATGCACTAGTTACAACAACCATGACCGTGTCTTATATCTCACATTCACTTCTTTCACTTCCAAACAATGTCATAATTTATCAATAATAAAGGCATTTGGATATATATATATATATATATATATATATATATATATATATATATATATATATATATATATATATATATATATATATATATATATATAAAGCACACTGGGTTTTGTTCCATGTTAAGCATAATAGACCATAATTTGAAATACTAATTGAAGTCGTAACATTTTAATACATAAATCATACATGAACATATTCTCGTAGAGGTCATAATAGGATAGGAGCAATTGGAACATGTTTTGTGCATGTGTCTTCCGATCACCATCCCATAATCCCCACCATGATAACATACTGCCTAAACCCATTATTAAACATTGTATTAAAGCTAGGGATGAAGTATTCCCTTGTAAGTAAAAGGTCTTGTTAGTTTCCTTGAATTCCCACGATGTGAGGAAGAATTGGAGAGTATAATTTCATAGAGCTTCTCCATCTTTCTCTAAAATGATACCCTCACTCTAAACATCAAGTTATATCTTATAAAATGATCCTCTATGCTTTATATCAAAATAGTGTTGGATATGAAAATTTCCAAAAATAACCCTCGAAGTCATTTATGTGGTAGCAGAACGGATATGTGGCCAATAGAATCAATATGTGGCCAGCAGAATGGCCATAAAATGGTATGTCAATTCAGTGGTGCAATTTCACAATAGCATACTGATTATGTGGCCAGCAGAATGGACACAAAATAATCTTCAAATTCTGGATTAGGTCTGGTCCATTCCGCAATGCAATTTCACGATATCATAATCATTATGCGGCCAGCAAAATCATTATGTGGCTAGCAAAAATATTTTTTAAAATCATAGTTACTTCTAGTTTATTACGTGGTTTCTTGGTTAGTAGAATAGATCTGCTCTATGTTAATGGACCATAGACTCGTCATTTTCTACAAATTCTTCCACTAACACCACTATGCATTATACAACCCAAAAATCTGTACCACATCCCGTTTTCTATAATCTTCGAACATATTAGCCTACCTCGGCAACACGAAAACCCGGGTTCTAGGTAATATTTTACGGGGCTTTACACATGCGGTGAGATAAGGTGGGATTGATACATGTATTTCGAGTAGGGAAACTACTTGAAGCCACATAGTGTGATATGGTGGGTTAAGATATAGGTAGCTATTTCGTGAATAATAATTTTTAAAACTAAATGTAAGGCTCATACAGTGATATAATAAAAGATTGTGATTGTGATGGTGATAGAGAAATGAGATACGAGGCGGTAACTCGGACGTGATTCTTATTGTTATCCTTCATCTATATCACTTGTATTTGTCTACATCATTTTCTTGGTATTCTTATAATGTGTTCCTCCCTTGATGCATATTGCCTCAATTTCAGTGTAGCTTATCTTGTTGTATTTCTTCATTGTATCAGTTCCTTGTTTCCATTATTATAATTTACCACACCTGTTCAGCTTCTTTAGTTATTATAGTAGGTGTCTTGACCTGACCTCGGCACTACTCTACCGAGGTTATGCTTGATATTTGCTGGTATCGTTAGGGTGTACTATAATGACCTAGTTGGTCGTTTTGATCATTTTCATTATGTTCAGCTATGTGAAGTTTTGTGTAGTTTTATATGATGTATTATGACTTGTGTGGATCGTCAGTTTTGGTTTTCAGGTGATTTGGGATTGAATTGGAAGAATGATACTCAAATAGAAAGCTTAAAGTTAGAAGAGTTGACCAAGTTTGACTTTAATGTATTTGATCCCGGATCAAATTTTTGATGGTTTGTTAGGTCTATATGGTGATTTTGGACTTGGGCATATTCTCGGATTTACATTTGGATGCTTCTAGAAGGTTTCGATACCATTTGGCGAAAGTTGCATTTGGAATGTTCAAAAGTTTTACCAGGAGTTGAACTTGATAATATCGGGTTCGAATTATGGTTCTGGGAATTTCAATAGCTTCGTCAAATCAATTAAGACTTATGTGTAAAATTTGAGGTCATTCCGAATTGATTTGATATGGTTCGACACGAGTTTTGAAAGTTGAAAGTTCAAAAGTTCGTTAAATTCAATTTGAGGCACAATTCATGGTTTCAATATTTTTATGCGTGATTTGAGGCCTCGAATAAGTCCGTGTTATTTTATGGGACTTGTTGGTATGTTCGTATAAGGTCGCGAGGGGCTCAGGTGAGTTTCAGATAGGTTTTGGTTGTGTTGCGCTCATTTTTTATGTTTCAACGTTATTTCTTCAAGCATATTTTGTACCACATTAAGAAAATGATCTTCAATTTCTGTTTTGATTGAATCATTATATTCGTATCATAATTATCGATCCATAACAAAAAGAATCATTGAATTTGGACATCGTATGAGGGAGTTATACTCATTTTTGTGTCTGAGAAGAGAGTTGGTACTGGTGCTTCACAGACAAGAACCCCGCAGGTGGAAAATATTTTCCGAAAAAAGTGGAAATAGCAGCTAGAAATGCACAGTCGCGGTTTTTTGGGCGCAAAAGCGGAAATGGTTGCATATAAAAAAATCATACTGCATTCTTTTGGTATTTTGAGCATATCTTGAGTTCTAGAGCTCTGATTGAGGTTATTTTTACGAGGTTCTTCTCGTATTTTCTTGGGGGTGAGTATCTAATCTCAACTTTTGTATTTTAACATGATTCTAGTAGTTAATTTGTTAATTAATCCATGTTTTGACTAGAGAATTGGGAGGTTTTATCAAAAACTTTTTAAAAGAGAATAATTGGGTTTTGAACATCGATTCGACGTCGGAATTGGATGAAATTAGTATGGTTGGACTTGATATGAATGGGTTGTTGACTTTTGTGAGTTTTTTCATGTTTCGAGACGCGAGTCTGGGTTTGTATTTTTGTTGACTTTGAGTAAATGAGCAAAGATTTAACATTTATCATTTGGGATTGTTTCCTTAGACATTATTTAATGTAGTTGAGTTGCTTTTTGCTAGTTTCGATCCGTTCAGAGCTTGTTACGCGTGAGATGGTAGTTATAGAGTATTGTTTTGCTTACTCGGTATTGGATTTGACTTGTTTGAGTTAAGTAACATATCTTAACTTGGATTTGAGGGTATTTAACCCTGTTAACTATGTTATAAGAATGTATTGAGGTGACGCACATACTAGGTGACGAGCATGTGGGCATGTACTGGAGAAATCATGATTCTTGTTGACTATTAGACTATGATCGAACTTGGTTTTCTATTATATCTTGTTACATCCATGTTTTACCTACTTGTTTGATTATATGGCTGTGAATCATGTTTAGGAGACGCGCTTATTTGGTTGAGACCTAATGAGGCTATCTTTGTTATTTTAAGTTATCTGCTCGGACTGTAATTATATACTGAGTCATGATTATAGATTTGCAAAACATATTTCAATCGTTGTTCATCATTCATTATTACATCACACGTTATCATTGTTTGGGCTGAGCGGTACGAGATTGTTAGCCCTTGAGACTTAAAAGATTGATGAGTGAGTTGGGGCTTGAGAGTCGGATTATGAGTGATATTTATGAGATCGGGCTGCATGCCGTAGCAGTCCTTGTTGGCTATTTATTGAATCGGACTGCATGCCGCATCATGCCTTACTGGCTATTTATGGGATCACTTACACATCACAACATGCCTTATTGTCTATTTATGGAATCGGGCTGCACGTCGCAACATGCCTTATTGGCTATTTATCGGATCAGGCTGTATGATGCAGCATACCATATTGGCTTTATATTAATGCTTGGGAAGAATCTACCCCTCCGGAGTCTGCCATACCAACAGTGAGCGCGGGTACTATACAGTGCTGAGTGATTGTGTTGATGAGTGGGAGTCTGAGACATGAAAATAAAGTACACTGAGAGTGTGAGTATATGGGATTATCACTAGAATCATTCATTTGAAATGTGCACTTGGCATGAAGGCATAGAGATGAATTTTTTCTCTTGCTATACAATGTTGTGACATTTATGATTTGACATGTATATTGACATGTAGGTATTGAGATGTATATTCCTCGTGCTAGACGGTATATGATAAGTGATGACTTAACATGCATATTGGCATGTTAGGCATAGATATTTACTTACCTCATGCCACTTGATAATGAGGTATCTTATCTGCCATTGAAGGTTTGGGAAAAATTATATTTTTCTGATATACTCATATTTTGATAATTTTGGTGAAATATTTTGGTTTTTTGGTTATACCTGAAAAGAATGTCTATTCTTCTGTAACTGTGACTGATCTTAGCATGAGATATTTTGAGTTATTACTTGTACGGGTTTAATTATATTGTTACGGTTAATGAGAAAAATAATTCTTGGGTGTGGGAGTTGACCCATATGCATGCATGTACCAACAAGGGTTGTGTGAAGGTCATTGAACTAGTATGGGTGAACCCTTGATATTGAATTGGTTGTGAGGTGAGGTCAATCTTGTAGAAGGACATTGTAGCTAATTTTACTCATACTGCTTGAGGAAATGGTCTAATGAGTTGAACCAATAAACTTCTTTCTAATTATGGTTCAATTTTATTACATTTCAAAATAGATTGAATTTGTTAAGATTTTCGGATCATTGTAATAAATTAAGAAAAGCTCAAGTGAGGTATGTTGGCTAAACTTCTCTCTTAGAATTGAATCCCGTGATGTTCTTTTAAGTCCCGAGTTGTTCATTATAAATTTGACTATTGAGAATAAGCTTTGTGTCAAAAGATGCATGTTCAAAATGTGTTCTGAATGCTCTTATCTTATTGTGTTATCCTTCAGGAATGTGATCTAAGTATGGGTTGTGTATTAACATGTTATGAATTCAAGTCGTGTTTCAAATGATAGCTATTATGCCAAATTGTGTAAGAAATCTCAATATGCTTAAGACTCTTATTTGCTCATATGTGTACCTAAAGTCTTGAATAGAACTGCCTTATTGTTGATAATCCATGATAATGTTTGAAAGTGAAAGCGGTGAGCATGAAATATGAAATATGGCCAATGTGACAAGAATAATATTATATTTGGGGCCATTAGTGCCAATTAAATAAGATCTATAAAATACATTGAAATGAGCTGAGAGTCCTTTAAATAATAAACACTTTGGAAGTATCGTTAGTCACCGAGGAAGGGTCGTTTTAAACAACCTAACCCCGAAACAACACATGTTGGTGTAGGAAAGGATTGTGATTATTCCCCATATTTTGGATGAGATTGATGTGATGAGATTATTCCCCTTTATTGGGATGAGATGATTACTAGAAAGAATGATGTCGATCCACACAACATTGTAAGATGGCCTAGCCGATCGGGTCGTGATCAGATGCCATGGTGCACACATGGTGGTGATAGTGCTTGAAATAGTGATTCGGATAATGATTGAGATTGAGATTATGATTGTGATTGAATGTCTTTGGGTAAGACGGCCTAGCTGATCGGGCCGTGATCAAACTCCGTGCTAAAGTCACAATGGTATATCGATACTAAAGATCTCCTAACTTAACATATGGAAATTTACTTGGAATCTTATTTTGTGCCTTACTTGATATTTCTCTATTATTTGAGGCTCTCATTGATTCTATGATTGTTCTTCCCTGTATTATTACTTGTTCTATTGATAGGGTGATTAGTCATGCATACTAGTACTATTTCATATGTGCTAACATCCTTTTGTCGGGGGGTGCTGCATCATTAATGGATGCAAGTGGTTCTGCAGCATGTGACATTGATTAGTGATAGCAGTAGACACTCTTCCCATCAGATTTGGTGAGCCCCACTTCATTTATGGTCGTCTATCTTTTGTTCCTCGCGTATTTGTTAGAGGTATAGCCGGGGTCTTCATTATCATAATACTCTTTTGTATCTATTTAGACTCTGTGGAAATAATGTGGGTTGTATATTTGTGTTGGAAAAGTCAAACTAGTTTTGTTGTATTTGAATCATTTGTTTCACTTCAACTCCGAAAGTGTATGTATCTTGATATTTATAAATGTAGCAACTGATGATAATGGAATTGGTGTTGTTTATGAAATCCTCTCTGTGTTTAATTAATGAAATATGTCTCCTCTTTATTTATGGGTGAGTTGGGTAGAACGAAATCTAGCAGGCTTGCTCAACTAGTTATCTCAGTTGAGCGCCGATCGCGCTCTCTGAGGTCGGGGCATGACATTTTAGTTGATATTTTACGAGATTGCATAGCATTTCCACCTTTCATCTTTATAATTTACTAGTTGTGTATGTATCCATGATTCTAAAAATGCAAATAGTTTTATTTAATAAAATTTGTGATTTCAAAATTAGTGAAATTAATAAATGAGTCTGTTGTTCACTGTTGGTTTTCCTAACGGCGATGTTGGGTACCATCATGAACTATGGTCGATTTTGGATCGTGATAGCTTTGTATTAGAGCTCTAGGTTCACTTGGTTCTAACGAGTCACGAGCGAGTCTAGTTGAGTCTTGCAGATCGATACAGAGACGTTTGTACTTATCTTTGAGAGGCTACAGGGTGGTTAGGAGAACTTCCCTTCTTGATTCCTCATCGTGCGATTTGATTCCATTGAAGCTTGTGCCTTCATTTCTGTCCTACTTATTCTTATACGCTAATGAGTACTAGTTATCAATTGGGCATCGAGGAGTGGTAGAGGTACTGAAAATGTGGCGCAGGTTATTTCTCCCTGCGTATTCGAGCGAGGTATTATAATCATCTTGTGGAAGGGTGTTTGGTTGTTTCAGCTCAGTATTAGTGTTGCATATTTTCGAGGCTATCCATAGTGTATTACAGTGTTCATGCATTGTTATCGCACATTGTTGGTGTAAATGGTGGAGTGCTTATGTATGAATCACGGTAGTAAATGGCTCAAAAGGATGATTATTCGGTTCATGCTTTAGAGGTTCGATATTTAATTCCAGTGGAGGAAGGCAATTGGACTATGGATTGTCATGCCTTTGTTGATGGAGTAGAAAGACTTCATATTTTCAAACATGGTTGAATTCTCATTAGGGTGTGGCATTGTCGTCCTTGTTGGAACGCATTAAGGCTTATCGGTGTTATGGTCTCCTTTGTATTTTCTTCGGGGTAGGATGTTATGGAATTGTGCCTAAGAAGTGGTTATTAGAGATGGCGATGTATGGCATCTTCAGAGTCGTAATAGAATTCCTAGTGTTTATGGCTCAATAGAGATTATCTTTGAGGTGTCTTAGAATTGGTAGCAATTTATTAGTTTAAGGTGCTATAAAGATGGATTATGATTGGAGATAGTAGATATGCAACGAAGGATGAGAAATGAAATGGTGGGAGGTGTCTCGCGGAGGTTTTATTGCTGGAGGTCGAGAAGTTTGCTTCGGAAGATGGTTAACTCATAGTGGGAATGTTAACATAGCGCATGAATTATGTGGTAGGATAGCCTCATGCCTAGGAAGTTTTGGGCGATTTGGGGATTATGCTGGATAATGGCATTGGAAGATGTCAATATGGAATTACACAGGTGGGCTATCTCTTGTGGGCAGGTTAGAGGTTGCCTGATTGTTGATGAAGGTCCAATGAAGAGTTCTACTTTTTGCCAAGCGGGAGGCATGCAGTACGATGTGAGCTTGGATCGCTTGAATAAGATGGTGTAGCGGTCAGGAGGTCGAGTGTCTGTTCGGATAACCCGATTTATGTTATGCAAGTTTAACTAGATATTACGAGAGATTTTGCTAGTAATGGTGCGAGATTATTGTAACTGAAGATGAGTAGTTATTATGTAACGACCCGACCGGTCATTTTTAGAATTCATGCCCCGATCCCCTATTAACTGCTTTCCCTAAGTTCATTTCTGCTATTTTGGTTTGTTGGGACGTTCGGTGTTAGGATTCGGAGCGTTTTGGGACACTTAGTCCCTAGATGGGAGCTTAAGAGTTGAAAAATAGTCAGTGTTTGGAACAGTGTGAAGACAACCTCGGAATGGAAATCCGATGGTTCCGTTAGCTCCCTTAGGTCATTTTGGGGTTGGGAGCATGTTCAGAATGTGTTTTGGAGGTCCGTAGCTAATTTAGGCTTGAAATGCCGAAGTTTGCATTTTTTGAAGTTTCCAGTCCGATAGTGAATTTTTGATCCGAGGGTCGGTTTGGAATTTTGGAAGTTGCTGTAGCTTCGTCATGTCATTTTGGATGTGCGTACAAAATTTCAGGTCATTCGAACAAGGTTTGGATAGGTTTTTGATCGAATGTGTGTTTGGTTAGAAATTGAAGTTCATAGGCTTGGATCTTGGCTTAAATCGTGTTTCCGGCGTTGTTTTGGGTGATTTAAGGATTGGTACAAGTTTAAATGATGTTATGGGATATGTCTGTAGGTTTGGTTGAGCCCTCGGGGGCCTCGGGTGCGTTTCGGATGCTCAACGGAGCAATTTGAGGTTTGGAAATGTTGCAGAAAATTTGCAGGTCAGCAATCCTTCTTCGCAATCGCGAAGAAGCTATCGCGTTCGCGTAGTGTCCCTTTCCCCCTTCATCGCGTTCATGGATACTCCACCGCGTTCACATAGCGTAACCTGGAGGGTGACCATTTTTCCTTATACGCGATCGCGTTTAGAGCCACGCGTTCGCGAAGCTCTGTCCTTCTCTTAAGCGCGTTCGCGTCACTCCCTCACGCGTTCGCGAAGCATTATTCCCCTAACCTTCGCGTTCGCGAACCGCTTTACGCGTTCGTGATGAACAACTGGACCCCCCTTTATTTTTCCTCTCCGCGAACGCGATAGTCCTTACGCGTTCGCGATGGCCAAATACCTGGGCAGGCAGATTAAATTAGCCATTTCGAGGGTTCACCATTTTTATAACATTTTGACTTCTAGAGCTCGGTTTTTGGCGATTTTTAAAGGGATTTTCATCTGGGAAACTTGGGTAAGTAATTCCCACTCGATTTAGACCATATTCCATGAATCTCCTCTTAATTTCACCCTTTAATTTCGTGTTTTTGAATGGAAAGTGGGTAAAACTTTTTAGACCTAATTGTGAGGATTTGAGGGGGCATTTGACCTCCGATTTGGGAGATTTTTATATGGTTAGACTCGTGAGAGTACGAGAGTTCTGAGAATGTTAAAATTACTCAATTCCGAGACATTGGCTGGAGGGGCATTTTGGTCATTTTGCCTATTTCCTCGCCTTAGCTTTAATTTTAATAGTGGAATTGGTTACTTGCGATGTTATTTACAATATGTAATTTGTTTGAATAGATTTGGGCCACTCGGAGTTGGATACTCGTGGCAAGGACACCGTTTCATAGTGATTTTTGTACCGGTTCGAGGTAAGTATCTTGCCTAACCTTGTGTGGGGGACTTCCCCTTAGGGTTTGAGTCATCTTTGTTGATTTTATTCCATGCACGCGAGGTGACGAGTGCGTGTTCGGATTTATTTGTGGTAAATTGATCCTTTAGGCTTTTAGATCCTTGTAATCACCGAATATGAAGTTGTACTTGAGCCGATTGATGAAAAAAAAAATCTTGTTTTACTTAAGTTGTTAACATTTAACTTTCCTTCTTAATTTCTTTATATTACTTGAAGCCTATTACTTGTGTTAGACTAGGAAAGCATGTCTACCTGATATAATTGCCTAATTGCTAAGTTGTTTAATCGTACTACGTGAAGCATGCTTGGCTAGTTTTATCTGCTATTCCGTTTTTTTTCATATTTATCCCTTGGTTTGTTTTTGGTTGTGATTGCAATTTGATTTTGGGACTACGGGACAGTATCCCAGGAGATCTCCTGCACATAAATGATAGGACTACGGGACGGTATCCTGGGAGATCTTTTGATACTGGTACGAGAGCTGGACTACGGGACGGTATCCCGGGAGATCCATTGGACAGTTGAGGAGAGGGATACAGGACGGTATCCTGAGAAACCCTCATTGGTATTTGAGATTGAGTGGTGTTTGCCATGTGTTTCTGTTTTATCCTGGTAGTTATTATTGTTTCATTGATTTGCCTTATTACAGTGTTGCATTTATCATTCTTGTCAGATTTCCACCCTGTTAAATTGTTGCTATTGTGATGCACGAGGTTTCTGCTGTGCGGTTGTTGATATTGTGATGCATGAGGTTTCTACCGTGCGGTTGTTGATATTGTGATGCACGAGGTTTCTGCCGTGCGGTTGTTATTGAAAGGTTGCACGAGGTCTTTGCCGTGCTGTTGTTGTTATTGATGTTTTGCACATGCGGCGTAATAAGGCGGGATATGTTATATACTATATGTGGGTTGCACATGTGGTGGAATAAGGTAGGACATTGTTATGCACGTGTGGCGAAATAAGGTGGTGCCTGTTATATTATTTATTGCACACATGGCGAAATAAGGTGGGCTATGTCAGGGATTGATTGTATAGAGTAGTGACGGCCTGTTGAGGCATTCCTATTTGTTTCTATTGTGATTGTGGATTATTATTCTGTATGAACGTTACCGCTTGGGAGTTGTGAGGGAACATGGTACGTGCGGTCCGTCCGCCTTTTTCATGTTTGTTGGTTGATAGAATTTTTGTTAGAAACATTTGCACAAGCATACACGTAGCTGAGTACTCCTATTAGTGGTGAATCCCTCCTGACTTTTCTAAGGGTGGTGGTACCTCTCGCTTATCCATTATATTTTGGGAGAGTGGCCCTAGTTAGCCAGTTAGTTGTCGGTATGGCCATGAGATTGATGGGGTACAGGATGCCAATTGTTAGATTTCAGATGCTAGTTCTTCGCGAATTGTGGTTAGTCAGAGACTTGGTGAAATTGTGGAAAGAATGGGATAAGACCTTCTGTGAACATCATTATATGATAGGAATTATTTACTTGTTTCTTTCCTTTACTGTGTTGTGACCTTAGGATTTGGGTTGTGAGTCTGCCGTCGTTTTTGTATCATCGTTTATTATATTCTTGTTGTTAATTATTGTATTTACCCCTTATTGTGAATTGTAGCATTTGTGGTCGTTCATGCATTCTTTACATATTCATATGTCATTACCATTGTTTCTATGATTATACTGTTTATCGACCAGTAGGTGCCTTGACTGTTCCTCGTCACTACTCCATCGGGGTTAGTCTTGGTACTTACAGGGCACCGTCGTGGTGTGCTCATACTACTCTTCTGCACATTTTTGTTGTGCAGATACAGGTACTCCCGTTCAGTTCTGTCAG
>MU773702.1:2659-116836 GCA_026770625.1 Nicotiana glauca
CGTGGTCACCAGGGTTATCAGCAGGGCCAGTCTTCACTTAGCGCCCTTCCAACTCAGAGTACTACTCCTGCTTCTTCAGCCCAACGTTCATCTGCAGTGAGGGGTTCCCTTCAGTTCCCTTATCCATCTCCAGCTCCAGGTCATTGCTATGAGTGCGGTGAGTTGGTTCATATGAGGAGACAGTGTCCTCGTCTCCGTGGTAGACATTCCCAGCAGAGGGATCAGCCCTCATCTTCTGCTCCTGTTTCTTTAGCACCCACCCAATCAGCTAGGAGTGGGGGCCAGGTAGCTAGAGGTCGCCCTAGGGGTGAAGACTAAACTGGCGGTGGTCAGGCTCGATTCTATACTCTTCCATATAGGAAGGACGCCATTGCATCAGATGCCGTCTTCACAGGTATTATCTCAGTCTACCACATGGATGCTTCTGTCTTATTTGATCCCGGATCTACCTATTCCTATGTATCTTCATATTTTGCTCATCATTTGGGTACGACCCATGGTTGTCTTGCCTTACCTGTGCATGTATCTACCCCGGTAGGCGATACTGTTATTGTGGATCACGTATATCGATCTTGTCTTGTTACTGTTAGGGGTATGAAGACCCGAGTTGATTTGTTGTTGTTGGGTATGGTAGACTTTGATGTGATTCTGGGTATGGATTGGCTATCTCCGTACCATGCTATTTTGGACTGTCATGCTAAGACAGTTACATTATCTATTCCGGGTATTCCGAGGATTAAGTGGCGAGGTTCGACCGATTATGTTCCCAGCAGGGTGATTTCCTTATTAAAGGCACAGCGGATGGTTGGGAAAGGATGTCTATCATATTTAGCATTTGTGAGAGATGTTGAAGCTGAGACTCCTAGTATTGATTCTGTGCCCGTTGTGAGAGAGTTTCCAGATGTGTTTCCAGCAGACTTGCCGGGCATGCCGCCGGACAGGGACATTGATTTCAGTATTGATCTGGTGTCGGGCACTCAGCCCATCTCTATTCCTCCCTATCGTATGGCACCAGCAGAGCTAAAGGAGTTGAAGGAGAAGCTTTAGGAACTCCTAGAAAAGGGGTTCATTCGCCCGAGTGTGTCACCATGGGGTGCACCGGTCTTATTTTTTAAGAAGAATGATGGCACAATGAGAATGTGCATTGATTACAGACAGTTGAACAAGGTGACAGTAAAGAACAAGTACCCACTACCCTGTATTGAGGATTTGTTTGATTAGCTTCAGGGAGAAAAGGTATTCTCTAAGATTGACCTCCGATCAGGCTATCACCAGCTNGGGCTGACTAATGCCCCAGCCGTGTACATGCACTTGATGAATAGTGTATTTCGGTCGTATCTGGATTTATTTGTGATCGTGTTTATTGACGATATTCCGTTGTACTCGCGTAGCCAGGAGGAGCACGCGCAGCACTTGAGGGTGGCATTGCAGAGATTGAGAGAGGAGAAGCTTTATGCAAAGTTCTCCAAATGTGAGTTCTAGCTCAGTTCCGTGGCTTTTCTAGGACACGTGGTGTCCAGTGATGGTATTCAGGTTGACCCAAAGAAGATTAAGGCGGTGCAGAGTTGGCCCAGGCCGTCCTCAGCTATTGAGATTCGGAGTTTCCTCGGTTTGGCGGGTTATTACCGCAGGTTCGTTCAGGGTTTTTCATCTATTGCTTCATCTTTGACGAAGTTGACGCAGAAGAATGCGCCATTTGTGTGGTCGGATGAGTACAAGGAGAGCTTCCAGAAGCTCAAGTCAGCTTTGACCACAGCTCCGGTACTAGTATTTCCATCAGCTTCAGGTTCTTACACGGTGTATTGTGATGCTTCGAGAGTTGGGATCAGTTGTATATTGATGCAGGAGGGTAGAGTTATTGCTTATGCTTCTCGTCAGTTAAAGCCCCATGAGAATAACTACCCTGTTCATAACTTAGAGTTGGTTGCTATAGTTCATGCCTTGAAGATTTGAAGGCATTATCTATATGGCGTACCTTGTGAGGTGTTCACTGACCATCGCAGTCTTCAGCACTTGTTTAAGCAGAAGGATCTTAATTTAAGGCAACGAAGATGGCTTGAGTTACTCAAGGACTATGATATCACCATTTTGTATCATCCGGGGAAGGCCAATGTAATGGCCGATGCTTTGAGCCGAAAGGCATTCAGTATGGGTAGTTTGGCATACATTCCAATTGGGGAGAGGCCCTTTGCAGTTGACGTTCAGGCTTTGGCCAATCGGATGGTGAGGTTAGATATTTCTGAGCCCAGTCGGGTGTTGGCTTGTGTGGTATCTCGGTCTTCCTTGTATGATCGCATTAGAGAACGTCAGTATGATGATCCACATTTGCGTGTCTTTAAGGACAGAGTTCAGCATGATGATGCCAGGGATGTGACTATTGATAGTGATGGTGTGTTGAGAATGTAGGGCCAGATTTGCGTGCCCAATGTGGACGGGCTTCTGGAGTTGATATTGGAGGAGGCCCATAGCTCGCGGTATTCTATTCATCCAGGTGCCGCGAAGATGTATCAGGATTTGAGGCAGCATTACTTGTGGAGAAGAATGAAGAAGGACATTGTGAGTCATGTAGCTCGGTGCCTCAACTGTCAGTAGGTCAAGTATGAGCATCAGACACCCGGTGGTGTGCTTCATCGCATGGATATTCCCGAATGGAAATGGGAGAGGATTACTATGGACTTCGTGAGTGGTCTCCCTCGGACAGGGAGGAAGTTTGATTCAATTTGGGTGATTGTGGATCGGCTGACCAAGTCCGCGCATTTCATTCCGTTGTGTACCACCTATTCTTCGGAGCGGTTAGCGGAGATTTTTATCCGGGAGATTGTACGGTTGCATGGGGTCCCAGTTTCTATTATATCAGATATGGGTACTCCGTTTACCTCTCAGTTATGGAGGACTTTTCAGCGAGAGTTGGGTTCACAGGTAGAGTTGAGCACAACGTTTCATCCTCAGACGGACGGGCAGTCCGAGCGTACCATTCAGATATTGGAGGACATGTTGCGTGCCTGTGTTATTGACTTTGGAGGTTTTTGGGCTGATTACTTGCCTCTTGCAGAGTTTGCTTACGACAACAGCTATCAGTCCAGCATTCAGATGGCACTGTATGAGGTCGTATATGGGAGACAGTGTAGATCTCCAGTTGGTTGGTTTGAGCCCGGCGAGGCTAGGTTGTGGGGGACAGAGTTGGTCTAGGATGCCTTAGATAAGGTAAATGTGATTCAGGACTTCGCACAGCCCAGTCACATCAGAAGAGTTAATGCGGACCGGAAGATTCGAGATGTATCTTATTCGGTGGGCGAGAAGGTCTTGTTGAAGGTTTCGCCTATGAAAGGCGTTATGAGGTTTGGAAAGAAAGGGAAGCTGAGTCCACGGTTCATTGGACCTTTTGAGATACTTAGGAGGATTAGGGAGGTGGCCTATATTCTTGCTTTGCCACCCAGCCTGTCGGGAGTTCACCCGGTGTTCCATGTTTCTATGCTCCGAAAGTATGTTGGGGACCCGTCTCATGTGTTAGACTTCAGCACGATCCAGTTGGATGAGGACTTAACCTATGATGTGGAGCCAGTGGCTATCTTGGGTCGTCAGGTTTGAAAGTTGAGGTCAAAGGACATAGCTTCGATGAAGGTACAGTGGAGAGGTCGGCCCGTGGAGAAGGCCACTTGGGAGACCGAGCAGGAGATGCGGAGCAGATATCCTCACTTATTTAAGACTCCAGGTATGTTTCTTGACCCTCTCGAGGACGAGCATTTGTTTTAGTTGGGGAGGATGTGACGACCCGGCCCGCCGTCATGTGATTTACCGCCCCGTTTCCCCCATATTATGCTTCACTATGATTCAATATCAGTATTTGAGTTGGTTGAATAGAATTGGAAACTAAAACAGACACTTAGTCTCTTAAAGGGGAGCTTGTTTTGGAAAGTCAAGTGGAAGTTGACTATTTAGTTAGAGGGCTCGGATGGGAATTCTGATGATTCGGTTAGCTTCGGGGGATGATTTGTGACTTAGGAGCGCAATCGGAATTGAATTTGGAGGTCCGGTGTAGAATTAGGCTTGAATTGGCTAAGTTTGAATTTTGGCGAATTCTGGTGGGTAGGTGAGATTTTTATCCGAGGGTCGGAATGGAATTCCGAGAGTTGTAGTAGCTAGGATTTTGGATATGTCTGCAAATTTTTAGGTCATTCGGACATTGTTTGGTCGGGTTTTTGATTGAATGCGCATTTCGGAAATTTTGATGAAAACTAGGCTTGAATCCGATGTATTTATTGGTTTTAGCGTTGTTTGACGTGTTTTGAGGACTGGAACAAGTTTGAATAAGGTTATAGGATGTGTTGGTATTTTTGGTTGAGGTCCCGGGGGCCTCGGTGTGATTTCAGGTGGTTAAACGGGAATTTTGGAAGTGTGTTGCAGGTCTGAAACTTCTGCCTTCTATTGATTCCGCATCTGCGGAAAAAGGAGCCGCAGAAGCGATTCCGCAGATGCGGTGGGATGGCTGCATAAGCGGTCAGGCGTGGCCCAGGGCAATTCCGCATAAGCGGACTAGGGGGTCGCTTCAGCGGTTCCGCTTAAGCGGATAATTCACCGCAGAAGCGGTCGATGGAGGACCGCAAAAGCGGATGCTGAGTTGCATAAGCGGTCAATATGTCGCATAAGCGGTACCGCAGGTACGGTTAAATGACCGCAGAAGCGGAAATCGAGCCTGTGTTTAATGAACAGTGTTCGCGAATTTCAGAAGTTAAGAAAATATTTGGGACTTCGACTAGGGTTGTTCTTGGGCGATTTTGAGGAGAAATCGAAGGAGCTTCATCAGGTAAGAACTATTAGTCTCGGAATATGATATTTTGGTATAAAAACAATGATTAATCACTGATTTTCAAGGATTTAAAGGTTAAAAATGGAGGTTAGAGCTTGAAAACTCAAGAGAGTTTAAATATGAGTTTGGAGGGGCAAACGAACTCCGATTTTTGTAAATTGGATATGTATAGACTCGTAGCGAGACGAGGAATCCAGTGATGTAAATTTCGGATTTTTTTGAGAAGTGGGCCCGAGGCTCGGGTTTTGCCAACTTTGTGGTTTTTAGTATTTTTCGAGTAATTTTCGATTGGGTTATGTTTCTTTAGCATATAGTAATGTATTCGTTGTGGTTTTGACTAGATTCGACGTGTGAGAAGGTCGATTCAAGAGGAAAGGGCATTGCGGACTAGTCTACGGCCGGTTTGAGGTGAGTAATAGATGTAGATGATGACCTGAGGGTTTGAAACCCCGGTATCTCACATTGTGACGCTATATTGATGCGAAACACGTACTCTATGGCGAGTGCGGGGTCGTTTGTGGACGGAACTATGGTTTAGTCCGTCCGAGTGATGTCTATACTGTGTTATTGACTAGAAATTGGCTGGTAAACATCCTACTTGGATTGTTATGAACATATTTGGGCTGCGTGCCAATTATTTGGATCCCTTAGGGATTATTATCACTGTTGCCATGAAATTGAGCATATTTCCATGATATCAGTCCTGAGTTAAGTATTGTCTAGAAATGATTAGCAATCTTCTAAGGTTTTAAATCACTTAAACTATAATACTTGTTAAAAATGGAACCGAAAATGGTAACTTGATTGTGCCTGTGTGGCTTGCATGCATATATAACTGGACTGATTGTAGACCGGGTTGCACGCCACAGCGAATGCTACTATGTCATTGCACTTGGGCTGTAGGAGCCCCTTCGGAGTCTGAACCCCCATAGTGAGCACGGGTACCCAATGGATCGGGCTGTACGCCACAGCGGTCATGTGCATTGCATTGCATTCATGCATTGATATCTATTTGATTATCTGTCGTTGATTACTGTTGTTTCATCGTTTAGTGTGCTAAGTGGTTAGTTTCAGCTTTACATTGTGGTATTTTGGGATTTCTTACTTTCAGTCATTATATATGTCTATTACCACTGAGTTGGAAGTACTCATTTTACTCTCTGCACCATGTGTGCAGATTCAGGTGTCCCGGAGACTTAGCTAAGCAGTCGCTGTCTTCCAGAGTTTTATCAGAGTTGTTGAGGTAGCTGCCTGACGTTCGCAGGACCCGACTTCTCCCCTTTTATTTAGTTTTATTTCCGCATTCCAGACTTATGTATTTTCGAATATTTATTACTCCGTTGTTTAGAGGCTCTAGACTCGTGACCCCAGATTCTGTTGGGAGTGTTTCTTCGTATATTTCAGTCTGTTCCGTATTGTTTTTATTATAAACATCAGCTTATTATTTTTAAACTGTTAAATTCCCTTAAATGTCGGTAATGAGTTATCAGGTTGGGTTCGTGAGTGATAATTGGTCAGGCTTGCATAGCTATATGGTTGGGCGCCATCACGACCGGGATTGGGGTCATGACAAGACTTGACTCCTAATCCCTCATGCTAAGGTTAGACCAAACACTTACCTCGATGCCAAGAACACAATTCACGTCTCAATTATCGCTTTACCCCTTGATTCCACCACCAATTTGCTTGTATCTAGTCACAAGTTACTTAATTACATCAATAAACGCTAAATGAATCAATTCTAATGCATAAAAATGAGTTTTCTAAAGTTTTACCCAAAAAGTCAAAAATTGCCCCTGGGATCACATGGTCAAAACCCGAGGTTCGAACCAAAATCCGATTACCCATTCCCCTACGAACCCAAATATATAATTTATATTGAAATCGGACCTCAAATCGAGGTCCAAATCCCTAATTTTTGAAAAAACCTAGGTTCTACCCAAAACACCCAATTTCCCCCATGAAAATTATTGATTTTGAGTTGAAATCATGTTAAGAAGATGTTAATGATTGAAGGAAACGGGTTAAAATTTACTTACAATCGATTTGGAAGGAGAGTTGTTCTTGAAAAATCGCCCTAGGGAGTTTATGTTTTGAAGAGATGTGAAAAATGGTTGATTTTCGGCTAAGTATAAAAATTTGCAGGTTGCAGTTATGGGAATTGCGAACAGGGTTCGCAATTGCAAATCCCGACCTCTGCTATGTTCACATTTGCGAAGGGGGGTTCTCGCAATTGCAAGTTGGGAAATGCGAACAGAGGATCACATTTGCGACAATAGGCCCCAAAGGGGTGTATCGCATTTGCGAAGGGAATCTCGCATTTGCGAGAAAGAGTTGATCTGGGCTATTTCGCATTTGCGACTCAGCCTTCGCAATCGTATCTCTAAGGACACACAAATGGGGATCATCATATTGCCAATCTCAGATACGCTCCAATAATGAAGAACGAGCGACTGTGCAAGCTAACTCACAGTTGGGCTCAAAAATATCCAGTCTCACGAACTGGTTGCCAAAGCCTGAACATCCAAAGCAAGCGGTCTCTCACCAACCGAGCCTGAACATCCAAAGCAAATAGTTGCCAAAATTCACCTAACCCCTCAGGGCTCCAAACCAAACATACACACCGACCTGAAAATATCCTACAGACTCGCTCGTGCATTCAAATCACTAAAATAACATCAACTACTATGAATTTAGCATCAAAATCATGAAATTTTCTTAAGAACTTCAAATTTTTAATTTTTCTCAAAAAATGCTCCGATTCACGTCGTTTCTTACCAAATTTCACAGACTTATCTTAAATCACATATAAGACCTATACCGGGCGCCAAAACCATAATACAGACCCGACACCATAAAGTTTTAATTACAATTCATTTCCAAATCTCATATATAATTTCAAAAAATAATTTTATTCAAAAATTCATTTCTCGGGCTTAGGACCTCGGAATTTGATTCTGGGCATACGTCCAAGTCCCACATTTTGCTACGGACCCTCCGGGACCATCAAATCACGGATCCATGTCCGTTTACCCAAAATATTGATCGAAGTCAACTTAATTCATTTTTATAATCAAAATTTATTATTTTTCACAGATTTTCACATATAGGCTTTCCGGCTACGCGCCCGGACTGTGCAAGCCAATCAAGGTGATGCTGAAAGAGGTTTTTAAGGCCTCGGAATGCAGAATTTACTTTTAAAATAAGTGATGACCTTTTGGGTCATCACACTGCGGGTCCCACCGAACTTTAGACTATGTCGAATCATATATTTAAGCTAGATGATCAAATAAATAAAGGGAAATTTAGCTAGAGTTTGCCATAGATTCTCAATTTATTTTGAAAAATCTGATTTAGGTGAAATTTGGTTTGAAGATGAAAATATTTTTGGACATATGTTTTCAAAACATATTTCACTTTTTTTTTCTTGAGAAAACACGAAACATAACTTATACCCACAAGTTCTAAAAACTATCACAAATACCTAACAGTACCTTTATCAATAACATTCATTATATTACCGTAAACCATAATCCTAAACATAAATAAATTTGGTACAACATTATTATTTTTATAATGAACTACATAATACACTATCAGATGACCGAGAAGACGAGACAACATTGTTACAAAATAATAAATGGTGGGATCTTTTATAAAATACAAAAGTTTGGGGCAATTTTTAAAAAATGTAATAGTGATATTTTGCTGGTTTTGGGTTTTGGGAATTTGTCAAAATGTAGAAAAAATCTATGGCCAAATATATATTTGCCAAAAAAATCTCTAGGGTACAACTTCATTGGCCTAAGTTAAATAATAAGTACGTAAAGAAAGGAGGGGGTCCTAAGTTTTTTTCCTAAAGGGTTACCCCGTGCAACAAGAATAATATTTCGTAACCCTCTTAAGGTAGGGGTTGCTCATAGTATTCAGTGGGCACAGACTATCATCTCCTGCTACCCAATTACTATGTTAAAGTTGTTAACCTAAAGTGCTCTAATTCAATTCTAAATCGTATCATATGTTTGCTTTACCCGTCCCATACCTATGGTCCATGAGGCTTTGGACCTACTACTTTGGTAGTTCAGACCTTCCTTAGATTGCTCAAAATAAGAAAACTAGGTGCGCACTTAAAAACAAATAGGACTACATATAATCAATATCAAAGGCTCAAGTTTACCTCCTCATATAGACACGAAGGCACGCCGTCAATTAGGCAGACAGTTATAGCTTATGCCTGCGATGTTTAGATTATTTGACCGGACAGCTATAGACAGGTAGGTTTGACTTAAGGCGTGCTAAATTATTCAATACCTATATACATATTTTCTATATGATTAAGCAATTAAGTAGTTAACACTTAGCCCTATAGGAAGGATTCCTAAGTGACCAGTTTTGACGCAATAGATATTTCTTGACGCATTGTTCTATTAAAGAATCCTATAGTCATGTTTTCTAGGTGAGTAGTAGCATCCTTTAGACATTATTTCTAGTGAAGTTGTTGGGAATGCAGAATTGTTGAATTATCCATATATGTATGCTTTCTAGGCGGGTGACAGTATCCTATATGCAGAATTTCTAATAGTTGACAATTAGACATGGCTTTGTAACACTTTATCCTTATAGGCATATCATTTAGATGAGGTAGTATAAAGGAAAATAATAAAAACAACTGATTAATTAGTTAACCATATAGTCATGGTATCTAGATGAGCATACCAAAGACATTTATCATTATATCCTATAGGCATGTTGTCTATTAAGCAAAGTGTGTGATCACTATGAGCATGACGGAAATAAGTGCAAGCAATTACTTAAAATAACATGCTTTAATAAAGTACCAGTATCAGACAAATTAAGTGAAGTGTGTGTGATCCTTATAGACATGATTTCTATCAGTGTACTCCATATGAAACTTAATAACATATAGGACATGCTGAACAAAATAGCAAATAGACCACGCAGATCCTATATGCATGTTTTATACCCATTCATGCAAGTATTAAAATACCCCGATTCCCCAAATCACCAATTTCCCAATTGTTTAGTTTACAAATTATTACAGAACCTGATAACGAATACAATTACAAACATTACATAAAGAATAATCGCAAGCCTGGAAACAGGTCCAAACAAAGTAACTCAGCACTGACTGGGCCTTCAAAAACCTCACTCTTCACATGACCAACATGCCCAAATCCCAAGCTTAACAGAATAGTAGAGAATGCCTAAATTCCGCACCCAGGTCTAACAACATGTATGGCCCAATACCAGGACCAAAGTGCAAGACTTACCCACTGATGCCAGACTTAACCATGCAAGTGGAAACTACTTAGGGAGTTAATTGAACACCTTTTCATACGTAATTCTGAAAGCAGTAAGTAGTAGCAGTTCTAACCAAGACATATAAGTAGGATCATACGAAACTTTGGAAAGTACAGAAGGCATACATAAAATGGGCTCATACTAGGTTTTAAAGTGATAGTATTGAACATCATAAACTAGCAAACTACCTTCAAATAGAATTTCAAAGCAAAGCATAATCTAGAACTAGCCTAAAAGACTTCAAACAATTAATATGAGAATCTAGATAATTCATAGACAGGAATAAGTGAGAGGCAGTTTTCACATGAAGCTTTTTAACACGATATCCTAATGAGAATATGGTCACCAACAGCATAGCAACATGCTAGTGGGCATAGATAAGAACAGTTGGCAAACATGTCACTTAGTTGAATATTATAACGATCCGGCTGGTCGTTTTGAGAATTAACTCTCTGATACCCTATTAACTGATTTCCCGTATCTTTTACTACTATTGTGATATGCCGGGATGGTTCATCTAGAGTTTCGGAGTGTTTGAGACAGTTAGTCCCTAAATGAGAGTTTAAGTCGTAGTCGGAACTGTGAGCTCGTGATTTTTTCCCTATATGAATTATTCCCATAAATTCAAACAAAATAATTTTTTCCCATTGTTTGCAATTTCATGGATTTTTGTTAATTGCTTACATGTGTCTGTGCACGTTTATTTTATTTAACTAATGAAAAATACAAAAAATACATTGCATTTGATTTACGATTTAATTTTGCATTTTTAAATTAATCAGTAATTTAGTTGTGCTACAAAAATAGAAAAATCACAAAAAATAACTCATTTTTGCATTTAGCTTTGAATTTTGTAGTTTTCTTTTAATTTGATAATTAATTAGTTGTGGTAAGTATTATTTTGAGTAATTAATCTAACTTGGTAGGATAATTTAGTTTAGGAATTAATTTAGGTTTTAATTTTGAAAAGAAAAGAATTTTTGAAAATAAAAATTGAAAAAAAAAGAAAGGAATTTAAAGAAGTCAGATTTTGGGATAGTTCATTTAAATTCTCATAGGCCCAAACCATTTGCCTCTATTACCCGCCAAAGACCCGTCTCAATCTGGCCCAAACCCAGCCAATACCCGGTCCAGCCCCACTTTCCAACTAAACGACGCCGTTTCGGAACCCCTCCATCTCAATCATTGATCTCTTTCAATCCAACAGCCAAGGAATGCCCTCCAACGCCCTCCCCTTTTTGATATAACTGTCCAAAAATGCACAGAGAACCTCGTATCTCTGTACTTCTCCTCACCCCCTTATCTCTCAAAACCCTAGAGCCCGCCGCCCTTGGAACCTCCGCCATACTCACAGGCTGCGCGCCTTACACTGCCTTAATCCACCCAAAATTAACACCCTAGAACCCTCTTCGTCCACTGATCTCAAATCTCCAGCCCTTACCCTCGAATCATAGCCTAGTTCGTCGAACCTCAGATCAAATATTCAAGTCTTATGAACTCTAATCTTGTTTTCCTTGCCAAGTTCAAGCTTCTGGGCCGATAATGTTTCGAAGTTTATGTCAGTCGACGTTTCTCCCTAAGAACGAGTGACTAGCATGGACTTTGATTCATTTCGAAGCCTATCGGCCTCATGCAAGACCAAAAACCAGCTAGTCCGTTAAAAGATGCTAGTTTGTGTTAGCTTCAGTACGTGTTTCTCCTTCATCTCCATTCTTTCTTTTTCTTTTTTATTCCCTCTGTTTCTGTTTTAATTAGTTAAACTCGTATAAGCAGTAGCCATAGTTAATCTTTGATAATTTTTGTTAGAGGGATAGAATTAATTTGGTTTGTTTTCATAGTGGGTATTAAAATTGTTTAAGTTCTTTTGGGGCCGCTGTTTGAGTTATAATTTGTTTGGGTCAGTGTTTTGGGTTGGTTGGAATTTTTGGGGCCTTTGGTTTATTTTGACCCATCCTAGCCACAACCCTAGAATGTTGTTGTTTGGGTATGCCTAACCCATAGTTGATTTAGGTTAGAAGGGTAAATAACAGAGGTTTAAAAGGGTAATATAGGGAAATTGACCTAGGAAATCTGTATATAACCGATTGGGAAGCTTCTAGAAAAGGGGGAATTTGGTAATTCAGTATTTGGGTTTAAAGATTAGGGCGCTGGTTGAACAAAGAGAAAATTGGAGAAGGGGTAATAGTGAAAAGGGTAAATTCACTCATATTGCCCTAAACCCTACTATAAAAGGCTGTTTTTTCAGTAGAATGATAAGAGATCAGACCTGGAGAAAATTAGAAAGGACTGAAAAATATTGTAAGGGTTTGAATAAATTAGAAGAAAAATACAAAGACAAATCAGAAAATTACTGTTACATTGAAGTTTTTCTGTAATTCTTGGTGGTTTTTAAATTTTGAAGTAATTTCTGATGCATTCTGGGCTCGAAATGGTTTAAGGAAGTGGGATTGGTTGTTGTTGATTTATTGATTTGCACTACTACATTGCTGTTGATTCCTCATCTTCTCTTGCTTTAAGTTCTGTCACCAGGTACTTCTTAGACCCCCATGAATGTATGAAATGTGAGCTTGAAGCTATGTAATCGACTGGAAGCTCAAGATGAACATTAGTCTCCTGATGTTGAATATTAACTGTATTTTCTTAGAAGTTCTGTATTAATTTAGAATATCTATGGTCTATTATGTTCATTCATGTCATTGAGATTTATTATGATTTCATTTATCGTTTCATGTTGGTTGGGTTTGCAAGAAGAACACCTCTTGCCGGGGTTTATTTAAATGCATTTGGTTTAAAAGTTGGTGCATGCTTATTATAATATGTACTCCTTCATGTTGTTTCTTTAAAAATTTGGATTATGCTCTGTTTCCCCGTCACTCAGCTTGGTATTTTAGTTCCTAAAGGATTGAAGTGTGTTTGACTAAGTGAGTTGAATACCTTTCTCCTAAAACTGAAGTTCTGTTGCGTGTTATCTTAGTAGTACAAGTCTGTTGACATCTGGTGGAAATTTTGGTATGTGTCTTTGGTTAAAAACAAAGTTTTCTTGGTCGAATATGTGGAAGTTTTATTATAATCTTAAATTAGATTACATATGGAGTCCCAAGCCTCTTAATTCTTTTGCTGAGTGAATTTTAGTTTTACTCTTGAAAATCACGGTATGGTCTGCTGGCATAAGATATCCGATCCAATTTCTTTGTTTGGGGATTTAATCATCGTTCCTCATGATTTGGGCCTTAACGTTTATCTTAGATAGCTATGTGAGATAATTCTTAGTTGATCTTGTGTCACGAACGCTAATTTCTATGATTAGCATTGATGTATACATATTTAGAAAATTGGGCCAGATTCCTGGGTGACCCAAGTAGGCCATGAATATGCGCTTGAACCTTTAAGCTTTGAGCCCAGCAACCTGAGTCAAATAAATCATCTTCCCCTTGATGAGAAAATGTACTGGGCTCTCCGCTGGCCCAAATTCCTTTCAGTGATTGAAGTACCTGGTGTTATCAAACTTGGGCTTGTAACTAGTAAGGGTAATCTGAACATTAATTTAGAATAGACCCATATCTTGGACGTTTTCTAATTAAGTATTGCCTTTACATTAGACTCAAGGTGTGCCATAAACAAAATTATATAACCCACGGCCCTCAGATAATTAATTTTAACTCTTTAGAAATCGAGGCATGCCATCAGTTGAATCATCCATGGCCCTCGCAAACTTGAAAGTGTGTAGTTGCTTTAGGCGCATAATTTAAATTAACTTCCTTAAACTCAGGTGTGCATTTCATGTGACCCAAATCCAAATCTTAACAACGCTAGATAAAATATATCGCGGACCGCGGGTGCATTTCATGTGGCTGGTTCAAGGCATATTTTAAATAATGTTGAATCTTCCTAAAAATGATTAAAAGCGATTAATAAATTAAAATCTACCATAGGTTAAAAAATGTTTTAAAATCAGATAATAGGCCATCAATAACAGTTGAGCGACCGTGCTAAAACTATAAAATTAGGAAATGCCTAACACCTTCTCCCGGGTTAACAGAATTTCTTACCTGGATTTCTGTGTTCGCGGACTATAAACAGAGTCAATCTTTCCTCGATTCGGGATTTGAACCGGTGACTTGGGACACCATAAATCATCCCAAGTGGCGACTTTGATTGTTAAATAAATAATCCCGTTTCGATTGTCACATTAAGTTGGAAAAAATTCCCTTATTCATCGGGGTGTAAAAAAGGAGGTGTGACAGCTTTGGCGACTCTGCTGGGGAAAAGAACTCATAATCTCTGGTTCAGGGTTCTTTGCTTAGAAGGAGGTGTGACAGCTCTGCTGAGTCTTCTAAATCATCAGGGAAGTGTGCACTTCGTGTGACTTCTCTTCTGTTAGAGTCATATCCTAATTTTAGAACGAGGTTCAGACAAGTTGCAAAGCCGGTGAAGCTTCTGTATTCCCGGTACGCTGCCCCCCTTGGCTCAAGCTGTCCGCTCGGGTAAGTCAGATCTAGAACAAATAGACCCAGGCTTTTAAACCTAGAATAACATAGCATCATGCCAGATCCCTAGTAGGAACGATTGTTTGCATCACGTGCATTTGACTTAGGGGACTCAACACAGGGGTTGGGTCTGTCTAGGACAGGTGTACCCAAAAATAAAAGACCATCCTCATGCATCCAGATGTGCTACATGTTGCAATTTTTAAGGGTAAAAGGGGTCATTTGACAGACCAATGAGGTTTGAGGGTAAATGAGAAAGAAAAGAAGTTGAAGTACAAAATGAAGCAAGTGGGGCCCATTTACAATTTTCTTTCACACTTTTTCAAGAAAAAAAAAAAGAAAAATGAAAAAAAAATTCAAAAAAGAGCTTGCATTTTCCCGTCATTTTTTTAAAAAAATCAAAAAAAAAGAGAAAAAGAAAATCCAAGTTTACATGTCTTATCATTTTTCAAAAAAGACAAAAAAATATTTTTTAAATTAGTTGTTTTTTTTTAATTCTTGCCCGTATCCAATCTGCCCGAACTACGCATACCTGATTCATGCCTTTTGGGGCGTGATACGTAGGCAACCACATAGGGTCCAGTCTTTCTATTAAATCTTAGGTTCTTGTCTTTGCGGGGTCTTAGCCAAATTTTGCACTTCTAGCCACCTTTTGGCTAAATAAGTTATTTTGCAAAAATAGCCTCAATCATGTCTTGCATGTGTCCAGTAGGGAGTGTTATTGTCTCACATAGTGTTGGTTTAAAATTTTCTCGTATAAGTGTGGATCTATTTACTGGAGTTTGAGCATGACAGACACACCGAGACCATCCAATCAGGATCATTGAGGAGTTGCTTAAGGAGATTTTTCTTTTTGTGTTTTGAGTTTGTTTTTCTTTTTATGTTGTCTTTTACCTTCTAGTTTTGTACAGTAATGTTGAGTATTTTGTTATTGTATTTACTATTTTCATATTGAAAAAAAAAGTGTGTTATAAATCAAAAAACCAAAAAGAAATTTTGTATTTTCATATTTCCGTTATAAGTTTCTTTAGAATGCTAATTCTAGAAATGAAAAAAAATTCCTTTGAGGTGGTTTTTCCTTTAGGTAATTAATATCAAAATAAAAATTATTTTTATATTTTCTTTACTATATTAAGACTAAAAATTCAACAAAAAAAGAGAATTTCCTTTTAGTACCTTTTTAAAAGTTTTCTTTAAGGTATTAATCTCAAAAATCCAAAAAGATTTTCTTTTGAGGTTCTTCTTTGGAAAATTAATGAAAAATAAAAAAATATTCTTTTATCTTCCCGAGAACTTTAGGATATTGTACATAGAAGGAAAAAAAATATACTTTATCTTTAAAGTTTCTTTCTTAGGTAATCAAAAATCGAAATTCAAAAATATTTTTTATTTTGTTCATTTCTCATTTCGAAGTCTTTCTTCAGGGATATCAAATGAAAATTCAAAATATTTTTCTTTGGTTTATTGTTTGGACTTCCTTTAAAAAAAAAGAATCAAAAAATATTTTTCTCTTGTAGGATTTTTCCTTAATAATTTTCCATAGAATGTTTGTTTCAAGAAAAAAAAAGAGAAAAAAATATATGCTCGTTAAGCTTGAGTTTAGGATAGGTTATAGCACATTGAGTCTAAAAAATTCAAAACAAAGATTTGCTTCTTTTATTTCTCTTTTCTCATCAGAGTAGTCATTAAGGTAAAAAAGAAAAGAAAGAAAAAAGAAAAGGAAAATGAGAACGTTAGTTTGTTTACTTTATTTTTGTTTTTTACAGAACTACGCAAAGATCTGATTCATGTGGTGTCATGATACGTAGGCAACCTACATAGGGTTCGATCGAATTTTTTTATTTTTTAAAAGAAAAAAAGAAGAAGAAAAAAGATGGTGAAATTATGGGATGTGAGAAATGAGAAGGAAGAAAAAGAGCGATAATCAGAAAGAAAAAAGGGGAAAGAAAATGATCAAGCTAAGAAATGCGAAGAAAGAAAAGAAAATAGAAGATTCAAATGGACAAATTGGGATGATGCCAAGTGACCTTATGACCCTCGAAGTTATTCTAGAACCATTAATTGTTGCTAGGTGCATTGCATGCAATGTGATATTTTTACTGTTAAATGCTCTAACGCTAACGGGATGACCCCATTTTGTTTCTTTTAATATCTTCATAGCAGAAAGGTGGTTGATTTGTGGTTCTCGAAGTAGTAACTCCTCTCCGCAACATAAAAGGCAATGGCGGACAATAACAGAACTCGGTTGGTTGATACCGGTGTCCGAAAGCAGTTGGTTGAATAGGACACTGGTTTGGCTGATGAGGTAAGGATGTTAAGACAACACATGACGGACATGTATTAGGCTTGGATGACTGGGAAGGCACCACCCCTGCCACCACCTAGCTTCCTAGATGCTGCCCTTACCCAAACTCCGGACACAGTGCCGGATGATCCCTCATACTCTCCAGATCCACCCACTTATCATAGCTTTCCCAACCACCCTAGTAGCTCCATCATTCATCTTCCGATTACCTTTCCCAAAAATTGCCCTCCTGTCTTATCCACTATCCCCAACAATGAACACCCACTCAAAGCTCACAATGCCCAATATTACCCTTTAGAGGTTACCGACAAGGTTCCCGACTCATACAATCAGAACCCTCAAAATGAGTTTCATGTTGAAAATAAGAGGTCAGCAGGAAAAGAAGGGCGGGATGAGATATCCAGGAAGCTAAAAAGCATGCAAGGGATGGGAGACCAGGTTAACATGTCTTACAAACAATTGTGTATGTTTCCTGACGTTTGCCTGCCCGTGGGGTTCAAAGTGCCAAAGTTTAACTTGTATGATGGGGGTGGAGATCTGGTAGCTCATTTGAGGGTTTATTGTAGTGAAATGAGAAGTGTTGGCGAGAAAGATGATTTGTTGATGGTATATTTCAGTAAGGGCTTGACTGGGGCAGCTTTGGAATGGCATAATCGTCAAGATGTCGGTATGTGGCATACATTGGGTGACATGGCTCAAGATTTTGTTCGACACTTTCAATACAAAATAGGCATTACCCCAGACAGCTCCTCCCTATGTAAAATGAAAAATAAGATGAGGAAAGCTTTAGGGAGTTTTGGCTCAGATGGAGGGAGCAAGCTACTCGAGTTAGCCTCCCGATTGGTGAAGAAGAAATGGTTGAGCTTTTCCTACAAGCTTAGGGGCCCACCTACTTCAGTCATTTGATTCCGACCTTGGGTAAACCTTTCAATGATGTGTTAAAAATGGGGGAGATGGTAGAAGAGGGAATTAAGTCAGGAAAAATCATGAGTTATTCGGAATTGAAAGATACTACGGAAGACATTCAAAACATCCTAGTAAGTTTGGGTGGAAGAAAGAGAAATAGAAAAGATGATCCGCTGGGCATTCCTGCTCAATGCTTTCAGCATCGACATCGACTCCATGGATATCCTTATGCACCAGATGATCCTCCCTAATGATACTTCTCTCCACAGAACCCCCAAAGTCATACATCACTTTCCCAGTACCCAATCCACAATGCACCACCATATGCTTCACACACACGAGGCCCGCGATAGCCCGCACCACTTCACAAAATGTCTTACCCATCCCCTCAAGCATATCATCCACCTGCCCGCAAAAGGTTCCAACCGAGGATAGAATAACTGAAAAAAGAAAAGGATTTCATCTCTATCGGAGAATCATATGCCAGTTTGTTCCAAAGGTTGAGGCAATTGGACATGTTGAAGCCGATTCAGATAAAAATGCCAAACCCTCTGCCAAAAAAGTTTGATTTTTCTTAAAGGTGAATATATTACTCGATGACTTGGGTCACAGTACAGAAAAGTGTTGGCACCTGAAAAATGCAATTCAGAAGCTTATTGATGCAAGTGACATTGTCGTGCAAATCCCAGATGCAGCAGACACTAGCCAAAGTCCATCACCTGTTCGTAGTGAGACGCATATGGTGGGTATGATTTGTTTTGAAAAGGAATATGAGAATTCTGTTGAGTTCCTCGGAGGTCCACTGTTGCAGAGCTTTCAGCGCTATCAGAGGTTGATCTTAAGAACGATGCGGCAAAAGGAACCCAAAAGCAATTCGTTGAAGACTTGTGAAGATCCTAGTATTGTTGATGCAGAGTTCAGTGGCTAAGATGTTGAGCTTGGTGATTGGAAAGATGCTCCTTCTTGGTTAGCCAGGGAGGAGTCTCGGTGGTTTATTTTATTGTCATTTCTGTTGTCCGATTTATTTCAGGGTTGTAATGTGGATATTGTCTTGTGGCTCAAACCCTTCTATCCTTTTATTTTTTCTTGGTTTGTTTAGTTGTAGTAACTCGTTTAGTGCTGTCTAGGTTTGTTCCAGGGTTGTAACCCCAGTTTAGTGCTTGTTTTGTTGTCCAAACCCCTTCACCGTTTGTCTAATGCAGTTTTCTGTTTTCTGTAATTTCTAGTTATTTCTGTTTAGTTCTCTTCTCCTTTTATAGTTCTCTTCATACTGGTTCTGATGACATGACATACACGCATAATTCTAGCCCCGGTCTTAAAAGTTATTTCAATCATGAAGCAATGAAACAATTTTGAAGATGATAGGGACACTTGAGGGAAATAAGTACAGATTTAAACATTTTGAGATCATTTGAAGCCCGAACCATGTGAAATGGAGGCAGATAATTGGGAAAGTTAATGGGGTGAAAAGAATTCATTAAAGGAGAGTGCATCCCGGACTATTTGAAACAAGCAACTTTGAGTTCAAGTGCACCTCAAGTAACAAGATAAAGTCAAGGAAGTTTTCTCCGAATTGACGGAGGATATCCAATGTGTAGAGGAAATCACCCAACAAGGGTTCTGTACTTGACAAGGCGCTAAAGAAAAGTGGAAGGCGTATCAGTGATATCAATGCCAAAGCCACAAAAGAAATATTTTGTATAATCTTCAACTTTCATTTCAGTTTGCATGTGTTGTACTTGGCATTTTCAGGGATTGGGAGACCCTCTTTCAGCTACCCAAACACTTATACCATTTGATACCCTTTTGAACCTATACTAATTTCTTTGACCTCCCCTCTTTTGGAATCGAGTTAGAGTCATACGGAAAAAAAAAGAAGAAAAAAAGAGTTTATGTCCCCATAGGCTTATTTTAAAAGGTTCATTCTAGAAGGAAAATTCAAAAAAAGAACAAGAGAAAAATAGAGATAAAAAAAAAGAGGAAAAAGAAAAAAGAAGGAAGAGGAAAAAAAAAGAAAAATAGCAACAACAAAATGTATCTTTGTGAACTACGTTCGACCTGATTCTTTTTAAGGATACGTAGGCAGCCTTACGATTTGGTCCCATCAAAATAAAAATCCAAAAGTCCCCAAGCGAAGAAACTGGGGCAGAAGTTGTTGTTTTGTAAATGATCTGATTCCAAAAGTTGTAATTATAAACCCCTTCGAGTTGTTTTGAACCTTTATGATATCCTTTCTTTCTAACCCTGTCCAAAATCCACATTGCGGTCCAATAAAGACCTCCCGGATAATCTTTGAGAGTGCCAAGCTAGACATGCCAGAAGCATATGATGTTTTACTTTGGGTAATGCCTTGTCATCTGCAGAATCGGAAGAAATAAGAAGAAATGAACAAAATGAGAGAGTCTTATTGGTGAAAACATTCACAGGCACCATAAGGCGACGGTGAGTTGAGAGAAATAACAAAATGAGAGAGGCTTAATAGTGAAAACCCTTCGGGCACTACAAGTTGAATAAGGATCGTGAATCAGATTGGATAATAGGAGCATTGAAGCCCAGTTTCACAGTTTAGGGATATAACAAGAGTTGAACATCAGACTTTCTTGACAGATTAGGCCACTTAATCCAAAGGTGCATGTCATGGTCATTAGAGTTGGTATCCACATCTGATAGGTTTCTACTTTGTAGTTTTCGTATTAGAAATCATCTCTTTCCATTGTCCTTTACTCTGTTCCTTTGTCTTGTTTATTTCCTCTTCCTGAGTCTGTCTGGTCAGAACTAGCGAGAAATGACTTCAAAATTTTCCACCAGCTTTCCAATTGCACAAAAGGGGATCTGGCTAGTACATCAAAGTGACATAAGTCAAGAAAGAACATCATGCGCACTAAGTTGGTAACAATCAACATGCTTTGGGATTCATGTGAAATACAAAGGTTTGGTATATGTCAATTCATGAACAGTGCAACAGATGGAGGGTGTTGGGTGAATGGACCAAAGGTATTTTCTAAGATAAGATTGACAAAGAAATGGTTAACCGATGACAAGCAAGGTCTTCCAAGTGGAAATCAAAGTTATCATGGCAAGTGAAGGAGCAATAGACCTCAAGGCTAAGGCTAGTGTTTAAGTCGGGAAGGAACAACATGCACACTGAGTGGGTGGCAAGTGACATATTTTCGGATTCATATAAAGTACAAAGGTTCGGCAAATGTCAATTCATGAGAAAAATGCAACATATAGAGGATGTTGTGTTTGAACGGATCAGAGGTATTTATGAGATAAGGGTGACAGAGAAAGTGGTCAGTCAATAAACAGGCGAGGTCTTTCGAGTTGAAACCGAAGTTACCATGGGAAGTGAAGGAGAAATCTCCCTCAAAGTTCAAGGCCACAAACCAACCACCATGTTTAAATTCACAAGTTTTCTTTGATTGAAACAGGGGCAGGAAATTTTGTTTGTTCCGAAGAAACCCTCCGTGAGGAAAGCAGGTACCAGAAAGGCTCGGTAGTGAATTCCAGTACCTTTCTAGATGACAAGATTAGGTAAGTTTTGAGACCCTTGCAAATGACAAGGTCTGACGAGAGGGCTACTTTTGGGAAATATAATTTGGCATCAAAATTTTTTCACTTTTAAGATAAAGTTTGGTTTGAAATTTTCAGGATAAAGGATTTTAGTTTAGAATTTGTTCTACTCAAAGATTCTCCAAATATCAAACTGGGGCAGAAAAATCTCTTTTGTTCGTCTGTTTTGTTGTAATCAGGTTCAAAGAAAAGTAGCAGTTCCGCAATTCAAGTGTTGGTAATCAGGAGCCCACCTGGAGAACGAAGGGAAGCAGCAGTTCAAGTGTTGGTAATCTGGAGCCCACCTGAAGAACGAAGGGAAGCAACAATTCAAGTGTTGGTAATCAGGAGGCCACCTAGAGAACGAAGGGAAGCAGTTCAAGTGTTGCTAATCAGGAGCCCACCTGGAGAACGAAGGGAAGCAGTTCAAATGTTGGTAATCAGGAGCCCACTTGGAGAACGAAGAGAAGCAGTTCAAGTGTTGGTAATCAAGAGCCCACCTGAAGAACGAAGGGAAGCAACAATGTTCAAAGGAAAACAACAATCAGGAGCCCGCCTGGAGAACGAAAGGAAGAAACAATGTTCAAAGGAAAACATCAATCAGGAGCTCACCTGAAGAATGAAGGGATGCAGCAATGTTCGAAAAAAAAACAACAATCAGGAGCCCACCCGAAGAACGAAGGGAAGCAGCAATATGCAAAGGAAGATAGCAATCAGGAGCCCACCTGAAGAACGAAGGGAAGCAGCGAGGTTCAAAGAAGTTCAGCAATCAGGAGCCTACCTGGAGAACGAAGGGAAGCAACAAGGTTCAAAGGAAGACAACAATCAGGAGCCCACCTAGAGAACGAAGGGAGGCAACAATATTCAAAGGAAGTTCGGTAGTCAGGAGCCTACCTGGAGAACATAGGGGGAACAAGGCAAGTTTCGTAGGAAAGGAAGATAATTCAAATGTTGGAAATGAGGAGCTTACCTGGAAAACCAAGGGAAGGCAACAATGGTCAAAGGAAGACAGTTCAAGTTTAGCAATCAGACACCCACCTGGAGAAAAGGGAAAGCATTTCAGATTACAGTTCAATTCAGCAATAAAGGAATTTCACCTGGAAATTACAAGTCAACAAGCAGCAGAAATTGCAAGATCAAGTTTGAAGAAGTATAGACGGGATTCTTGTAATTCATAGATCTTAGTTTAGTCTAGCTTCTTTTATTTTGTCTTGGTGTAATAAGGAGTTCAATGAGCAGTAGCGGCAGCAGCAACAGTGAAATCACAGCTTCCTGGTAGTCCCAGCTACTGAAACTTCCTGAACTACACTGACATGATTCCTTTATAGCCAATTATATGTAGGCAACCTTAGAAGCATGGTGCGGTCAAATATTTAAAAAAATGATTCCCACGGAGTATTCAAACGGGCAAAAATCGCTCGTATCCACTCAATTTATCTTTGCACGAAAACTCTCCATGTTTCCGAGCAAAGAGGGGCAGCTGTGAGCACGTGATTTTTGCCCTATATGAATTATTCCCATAAATTCAAACAAAATAAAATTTTCCCATTGTTTGCAATTTCGTGGATTTTTGTAGCATTTTTGTTAATTGCTTGCATGTATCTGTGCACGTTTATTTTATTTAACTCATAAAAAATACAAAAAACATATTGTATTTTCATTTAGGATTTAATTTTGTATTTTTAAATTAATCAGTAATTTAGTTGTGCCACAAAAATAGAAAATTCACAAAAAATTACTCATTTTTGCATTTAGCTTCGAATTTTGTAGTGTTCTTTTAATTTGATAATTAATTTGTTGTGGTAAGTATTATTTTGAGTAATTAATCTAATTTGGTAGGATAATTTGGTTTAAGAATTAATTTAGTTTTTAATTTTTAAAAGAAAATAATTTTTGAAAATAAAAATTGAAAAAAAGAAAAGAAAGGAATTTAAAGAAGTCAGATTTTGCGCCAGTTCATTTAAATTCTCCCAGGCCCAAACCATTTTCCTCTATTACCCACCCAAGACACGTTTCAATCTAGCCCAAACCCAGCCAATACCCAGTCCAGCCCCACTTTCCAACTAAACGACGCTGTTTCGGAACCCCTCCATATCAACTGTTGATATCTTTCAATCCAACGGATAATAAACGCCCTCCCCTTTTTGATATAACTGTCCAAAAATGCACAGAAAACCTCGTATCTCTGTACTTCTCCTCACCCCCTTGTCTCTAAAAACCCTAGAGCCCGCCACCCCTGGAACCTTCGCCATACTCATCGGAGGCGCCGCCTTACACTGCCTTAATCCACCAAAAAATAACACCCTAGAACTCTCTTCGTCCCCTCATCCCAAATCTCCAGCACTTTACCCTCGAATCATAGCCTAGTTCGTCGAATCTCAGATCAAAGATTCAAGTCCTATGAACCCTAATCTTGTTTTCTTTGCCAAGTTCAAGCTTCTGGGCCGATAATGGTTCGAAGTTTATGTCAGTCAACGTTTCTCCCTGAGAACGAGTGACTAGCATGGACTTTGATTCATTTCGAAGCCCATCGGCCACATGCAAGACCAAAAACCAGTTAGTCCGTTAAAAGATGCTAGTCTGTGTTAGCTTCAGTACGTGTTTCTCCTCCATCTCCATTCTTTCTTTTTGTTTTCTGTTCCTTCTGTTTCTGTTTTAATTAGTTAAACTCGTATAAGCAGTAGCCATAGTTAATCTTTGATAATTTTTGTTAGAGGGATATAATTAATTTGGGTTGTTTTCATAGTGGGTATTAAAATTTTTTAAGTTCTTTTGGGGCCGCCGTTTGAGTTCTAATTTGTTTGGGTCAGTGTTTTGGGTTGGTTGGAATTTTTGGGGCCTTTGGTTTATTTTGACCCGTCCTAGCCACAACTCCAGAATGTTATTGTTTGGGTAGGCCTGACCCATAGTTGATTTAGGCTGGAAGGGTAAATAATAGAGGTTTAAAAGTATAATTTAGGGAAATTGACCTAGGGAATCTGGATATAACCGTTTGGGAATCTGGATATAATAGTTTTACTCTTGAAAATCACGTTGCGGTCTGCTAGCATAAGATGTCCGATCCAATTTCTTTGTTTGGGGATTTAACCATCGTTCCTCATGATTTGGGCCTTAAAGTTTATCTTAGATTGCCATGTGAGATAATTCTTAGTTGAACTTGTGTCCCAAACGCCAATTTCTATAATTAGCATTGAGGTATACATATAAAGAAAACTGGGCCAGATTCCTGGGTGACCAAGTAGGCCATGAGTATGCGCTTGAACCTTTAAGCTTTGAGCCTAGAAACCTGAGTCAAATAAATCATATTTCCCTTGATGAGAAAATGTACTGGGCTTTCCGCTGGCCCAAATCCCTTTCAGTGATTGGAGTACCTGGTGTTATCAAACTTGGGCTTGTAACTAGTAAGAGTAATCTGAATATTAATTTAGAATATACCCATATCTTGGACCTTTTCTAATTAAGTATTGTCTTTAAATTAGACTCGAGGTGTGCCATAAATAAAATTAGATAACCCATGGCCCTCGGATAATTAATTTTAACTCTTTAGAAATCGAGGCGTGCCATCAGTTAAATTTTCCATGGCCCTCGCAAACTTGATAGTGCGTAGTTGCTTTAGGCGCGTAATTTAAATTAACTTCCTTAAACTCAGGTGTGCATTTCATATGACCCAAATCCAAATCTCAATAATGCTAGATAAAATATGTCGCGGACCGCGAGTGCATTTCATGTGGCATGGTCCAAGGTATGTTTTAAATAGCGTTGAATCTTCCTAAAAATAATTAAAAGTGGTTAATAAATTAAAATCTACCATAGGTTAAAACATCTTTTAAAATCAGATAATAGGCCATCAATAACAGTTGAGTGACCGTGCTAAAATCATGGAACTCAGGAATGCCTAACACCTTCTTCCAGGTTAACAGAATTCCTTACCCGGATTTCTGTGTTCGCGGACTATAAATAGAGTTAATTTTTCCTCGATTCGAGATTTGAACCGGTGACTCGGGACACCATAAATTATCCCAAGTGGCGACTCTGATTGTTAAATAAATAATCCCGTTTTGATTGTCACTTTAAGTTGGAAAAAACTCCCTTATACCCTTGCGGGGGTATGAGAAAGGAGGTGTGACAAGAACAGTGTGAACATGGATTCGAAATAGAATTATTCGATTTTGTTAGCTCTGTTGGGTGATTTTGGGCTTAGGGGCATGTCCATATTATGTTTTGGAGGTCCATAGCTTATTAAGGCTTGAAGTGACGAAAGTTGAATTTTTGGAGTTTCCGTCTGATATTGGAATTTTTGATATCGGGGCAGAACCCGATTCTAGAAGTTGGATTAGGTACACAGTGTTGAATATGACTTGTGTGCAAAATTTGGATTCAATCGGACGTGGTTTTGTTGGTTTCGGCATCGGTTGTAGAATTTTGGAAATTCAAAATCATTAGATTTGGAGTGGAGGCTGATTCGTAGTTTTAGCGTTGTTTGATGTGATTTGAGGGCTCGACTAAGTTCGTATGATGTTTTAGTATTGGTTGGTATATTTGGTTGGGGTCCAGGGGGGCCTTGGTGGGTATTAAAATTGTTTAAGTTCTTTTGGGGCCGCCGTTTGAGTTATAATTTGTTTGGGTCAGTGTTTTGGGCTGGTTGGAATTTTTGGGGCCTTTGGTATATTTTGACCTGTCCTAGCCACAACCCTAGAATGTTGTTGTTGGGGTAGGCCTAACCCATAGTTGATTTAGGTTAGAAGGGTAAATAATAGAGGTTTAAAAGGGTAATATAGGGAAATTGACCTAGGGAATCTGTAAATAACCGATTGGGAAGCTTCTAGGAAAGGTGGAATTTGGTAATTCAGTATTTGGGTTTAAAGATTAGGGTGCTGGTTGAACAAAGAGAAAATTGGAGAAAGGGTAATTGTGAAAAGGGTAAATTCATTCATATTGCCCTAAACCCTTCTATAAAAGGCTGTTGCAACCTTTTTGAGTTTGGACAAAAAAGGTTAACAGAATTCCTTACCTGGATTTCTGTGTTCGCGGACTATAAACAGAGTCAATCTTTCCTCGATTCCGGATTTGAACCGGTGACTTGGGACACCATAAATCATCCCAAGTGGCGACTTTGATTGTTAAATAAATAATCCCGTTTCGATTGTCACATTAAGTTGGAAAAAATTCCCTTATTCGTCGGGGTGTAAAAAAGGAGGTGTGACAGCTCTGGCGACTCTGCTGGGGAAAAGAACCCATAATCTCTGGTTCTGGGTTCAAGAATTTGAGCTTAGAATAATTGTTTGGCTTCATTTATTATCTGGTTTTATTTACATGTTTGGGCCTAATGTGCTAAATGTTGCTTGTTACCGCTTTGGTATTGTTTGAACTGTATATAAACTGTTACGAAACCCTCCTCTCTCTGAGTCTTCTAAATCATCAGAGAAGTGTGCACTTCGTGTGACTTCTCTTCTGTTAGAGTCATATCCTAATTTTAGAACGAGGTTCAGACAAGTTGCAAAGCCGGTGAAGCTTCTGTATTCCCAGTACGCTACCCCCCTCGGCTCGAGCTGTCCGCTCGGGTAAGTCAGGTCTAGAACAAATAGACCCAGGCTTTTAAACCTAGAATAACATAGCCTCATGCCAGATCCCTAGTAGGAACGATTGTTTGCATCACGTGCATTTGACTTAGGGGACTCAACACAGGGGTTGGGTCTGTCTAGGACAGGTGTACCCAAAAATAAAAGACCATCCTCATGCATCCTGATGTGCTACATGTTGCAATTTTCAAGGGTAAAAGGGGTCATTTGGCAGACCAATGAGATTTGAGGGTAAATGAGAAAGAAAAGAAGTTGAAGTACAAAATGAAGCAAGTGGGGCCCATTTACAATTTTCTTTCACACTTTTTCAAGAAAAAAAAAAGAAAAATGAAAAAAAATTCAAAAAAGAACTTGCATTTTCCCGTCATTTTTTAAAAAAATCAAAAAAATCAAAAAAAAAGAGAAAAAGAAAATTCAAGTTTACATGTTTCATCATTTTTCAAAAAAGATAAAAAAATATTTTTTAAATTAGTTGTTTTTTTAAATTCTTGCCCGTATCCAATCTGCCCGAACTACGCATACTTGATTCATGTCTTTCGGGGCGTGATACGTAGGCAACCCACATAGGGTCCAGTCTTCCTATTAAATCTTAGGTTCTTGTCTTTGCGGGGTATTAGCCAAATTTTGCACTTCTAGCCACCTTTTGGCTAAATAAATTATTTTGCAAAAATAGCCTCAATCATGTCTTGCATGTGTCCAGTAGGGAGTGTTATTGTCTCACATAGTGTTGGTTTAAAGTTTTCTCGTATAGGTGTGGATCTATTTACTGGAGTTTGAGCATGGCAGATACACCGAGATCATCCAGTCAGGATCATTGAGGAGTTGCTTAAGGAGATTTTTCTTTTTGTGTTTTGAGTTTGTTTTTCTTTTTATGTTATCTTTTACCTTCTAGTTTTGTACAGTAATGTTGAGTATTTTGTTATTGTATTTACTATTTTCGTATTGAAAAAAAAAGTGTGTTATAAATCAAAAAACCAAAAAGAAATTTTGTATTTTCATATTTCCGTTATAAGTTTCTTTAGAATGCTAATTCTAGAAATAAAAAAAAATTCCTTTGAGGTGGTTTTTCCTTTAGGCAATTAATATCAAAATAAAAAATACTTTTATATTTCCTTTACTATATTAAGACTAAAAATTCAAAAAAAGAAGAGAATTTCCTTTTAGTTCCTTTTTAAAAGTTTTCTTTAAGGTATTAATCTCAAAAATCCAAAAAGATTTTCTTTTGAGGTTCTTCTTTGGGAAATTAATGAAAAATAAAAAAAAATTCTTTTATCTTCCCGAGAACTTTAGGATATTGTACATAGAAGAAAAAAAAAATATACTTTATCTTTAAAGTTTCTTTCTTAGGTAATCAAAAACCGAAATTCAAAAATATTTTTTATTTTGTTCATTTCTCATTTCGAAGTCTTTCTTCAGGGATATCAAATGAAAATTCAAAATATTTTTCTTTGGTTTATTGTTTGGACTTCCTTTAAAAAAAAAGAATCAAAAAATATTTTTCTCTTGTAGGATTTTTCCTTAATAATTTTCCATAGAATGTTTGTTTCAAGAAAAAAAAAGAGAAAAAAATATATGCTCGTTAAGCTTGAGTTTAGGATAGGTTATAACACATTGAGTCTAGAAAATTCAAAAAAAAGATTTGCTTCTTTTATTTCTCTTTTCTCATCAGAGTAGTCGTTAAGGTAAAAAAGAAAAGAAAGAAAAAAGAAAAGGAAAATGAGAACGTTAGTTTGTTTACTTTATTTTTGTTTTTTACAGAACTACGCAAAGATCTGATTTATGTGGTGTCATGATACGTAGGCAACCTACATAGGGTTCGATCGAATTTTTTTATTTATTAAAAGAAAAAAAAGAAGAAGAAAAAAGATGGTGAAATTATGGGATGTAAGAAATGAGAAGGAAGAAAAAGAGCGATAACCAGAAAGAAAAAAGGGGAAAGAAAACGAGCGAGCTAAGAAGTGCGAAGAAAGAAAAAAAATAGAAGATTCAGATGGACAAATTGGGGTGATTCCAAGTGACCTTATGACCCTCGAAGTTATTCTAGAACCATTAATTGTTGCTAGGTGCATTGCACGCAATGTGATATTTTTGCTATTAAATGCCCTAACGCTAACGGGATAACCCCATTTTGTTTCTTTTAATATCTTCATAGCAGAAAAGTGGTTGATTTGTGGTTCTCGAAGTAACTCCTCTCCACAACATAAAAGGCAATGACGGACAATAACAGAATTGGGTTGGTTGATACCGGTGTCCGAAAGCAGTTGGTTGAATAGGACACTGGTTTGGCTGATGAGGTAAGGATGTTAAGACAACACATGACGGACATGTATCAGGCTTGGATGACTGGGAAGGAACCACCCCCGCCACCACCTAGCTTTCTAGATGCTGCCCTTACCCAAACTCCGGACACAGTGCCGGATGATCCCTCATACTCTCTAGATCCACTCGCTTATCATGGCTTTCCCAACCACCCTAGTAGCTCCATCATTCATCTTCCGATTACCTTTCCCAAAAATTGCCCTCCTGTCTTATCCACTATCCCCAATAATGAACACCCACTCAAAGCTCACGATGCCCAATATTACCCCTTAGAGGTTACCGACAAGGTTCCCGACTCATACAATCAGAACCCTCAGAATGAGTTTCATGTTGAAAATAAGAGGTCAGCAGGAAAAGAAGGGCGGGATGAGATATCCAGGAAGCTGAAAAGCATGCAAGGGATGGGAGACCAGGTTAACATGTCTTACAAAGAATTTTTTATGTTTCCTGACGTTTGCCTGCCCGTGGGGTTTAAAGTGCCAAAGTTTAACTTGTATGATGGGGGTGGAGATCTGGTAGCTCATTTAAGGGTTTATTGTAGTGAAATGAGAAGTGTTGGCGAGAAAGATGATTTGTTGATGGTATATTTCAGTAAGGGCTTGACTGGGGCAGCTTTGGAATGGCATAATCGTCAAGATGTCTGTATGTGGCATACATTGGGTGACATGGCTCAAGATTTTGTTCGACACTTTCAAAACAAAATAGGCGTTACCCCAGACCGCTCCTCCCTATATAAAATGGAAAATAAGCCGAGGAAAGCTTTAGGGAGTTTTAGCTCAGATGGAGGGAGCAAGCTACTCGAGTTAGCCCCCCGATTGGTGAAGAAGAAATGGTTGAGCTTTTCCTACAAGCTTAGGGGCCCACCTACTTCAGTCATTTGATTCCGACCTTGGGTAAACCTTTCAATGATGTGTTAAAAATGGGGGAGATGGTAGAAGAGGGAATTAAGTCAGGAAAAATCATGAGTTATTCGGAATTGAAAGATACTACGGAAGACATTCAAAACATCCTAGTAAATTTGGGTGGAAGAAAGAGAAATAGAAAAGATGATCCGCTGGGCATTCCTGCTCAATGCTTTCAGCGTTGACATCGACTCCATGGATATCCTTATGCACTTGATGATCCTCCCTAATGATACTTCTCTCCACAGAACCCCCAAAGTCATACATCACTTTCCCAGTACCCAATCCACAATGCACCACCATATGCTTCACACACACGAGGCCCGCGATAGCCCGCACCACTTCACCAAATGTCTTACCCGTCCCCTCAAGCATATCATCCACCTGCCCTCAAAAGGTTCCAACCAAGGATAGAATACAAACTGAAAAAAGAAAAGGCTTTCACCTCTATCGGAGAATCATATGCCAGTTTGTTCCAAAGGTTGAGGCAATTGGACATGTTGAAGCCGATTCAGATAAAAATGCCAAACCCTCTGCCAAAAAAGTTTGATTTTTCTTAAAGGTGAACATATTACTCCGATGCCTTGAGTCACAGTACAGAAAAGTGTTGGCACCTGAAAAATGCAATTCAGAAGCTTATTGATGCATGTGTCATTGTCGTGCAAATCCCAAATGCAGCAGACACTAGCCAAAGTCCATCACTTGTTTGTAGTGAGATGCATATGGTGGGTATGATTTGTTTTGAAAAGGAATATGTGAATTCTGCTGAGTTCCTCGGAGGTCCACGCGCTGTAGAGCTTTCAGCGCTATCAGAGGTTGATCTTAAGAACGATGCGACAAAAGGAACCCAAAAGCAATTTGTTGAAGACTTGTGATGGTCCTAGTATTGTTGATGCAGAGTTCAGTGGCTAAGATGTTGAGCTTGGTGATTGGAAAGATGCTTCTTCTTGGTTAGCTAGGGAGGAGTCTCAGTGGTTTATTTTGTTGTCATTTCTGTTGTCCGATTTATTTTAGGGTTGTAATCTGGATATTGTCTTGTGGCTCAAACCCTTCTATCCTTTTATTTTTTCTTGGTTTGTTTAGTTGTAGTAACTCGTTTAGTGCTGTCTAGTGTTGTTCCAGGGTTGTAACCCTAGTTTAGTGCTTGTTTTGTTATCCAAACCCCTTCACCGTTTGTCTAATGCAGTTTTCTATTTTCTGTTATTTCTAGTCATTTCTGTTTAGTTCTCTTCTCCTTTTATAGTTCTCTTCATGCTGGTTCTGGTGACATGACATGCACGCATAGTTCTAGCCCCGGTCTTAAAAGTTATTTCAATCATGAAGCAATGAAACAATTTTGAAGATGATAGGGACACTTGAGGGAAATAAGTACAGATTTGAACATTTTGAGATCATTTGAAGCCCGAACCATGTGAAACGGCGGCAGATAATTGGGAAAGTTAATAGGGTGAAAAGAATTTATTAAAGGAGAGTGCATCCCGGACTATTTGAAACAAACAACTTTGAGTTCAAGTGCACCTCAAGTAACAAGATAAAGTCAAGGAAGTTTTCTCCGAATTGACGGAGGATATCTAATGTGTAGAGGGAATCACCCAACAAGGGTTATGTACTTGACAAGGCGCTAAAGAAAAGTGGAAGGCATATCAGTGATATCAATGCCAAAGCCGCAAAAGAAATATTTTGTATAATCTTCAACTTTCATTTCAGTTTGCATGTGTTGTACTTGGCATTTTCAGGGATTGGGAGACCCTCTTTCAGCTACCCAAACACTTATACCATTTGATACCCTTTTGAGCCTATACTAATTTCTTTGACCTCCCCTCTTTTGGAATCGAGTTAGAGTCATATGGAAAAATAAAGAAAAAAAGAGTTTATGTCCCCATAGGCTTATTTTAAAAGGTTCATTCTAGAAGGAAAATTCGAAAAAAGAACAAGAGAAAAATAGAGATAAAAAAAAAGAGGAAAAAGAAAAAAGAAGGAAGAGGAAAAAAAGAAAAGAAAAATAGCAACAACAAAATGTATCTTTGTGAACTACGTTCGACCTGATTCCTTTTAAGGATACGTAGGCAGCCTTGCGGTTTGGTCCCATCAAAATAAAAATCCAAAAGTCCCCAAGCAAAGAAACTGGGTCAGAAGTTGTTGTTTTGTAAAAAATCTGATTCCAAAAGTTGTAATTATAAACCCTTTCGAGTTGTTTTGAATCTTTATGATATCCTTTCTTTGTAACCCTGTCCAAAAGCCACATTGCGGTCCAACAAAGACCTCCCGGATAATCTTTGAGAGTGCCAAGCTAGACATGCCAGGAGCATACCTGTATACGTAGCCTCCTATTTGGCTTAGGAAAGCATGCTTACGTGTCTTAACTGTCTTATCTGCTTGAACTGCTTACCTGGATTTTGTGTAGCATGTTTAGAGTAAGAATTACATGCCTTCTTTGCTACGTACTTGATTAGAACTGTAGATCTTTCCTAGCTGGAATTGTTGTGTATATTGAATGAGTTGTGCTTTTATTTTGAGACTACATAACGGTATTCCGGGAGATTCCTCTGTATGTTTATGTTTATGTTTGGGACTACAAGATGGTATCCCGGGAGATCCCCTACACTGGATATTTACTTTGGGACTACGAAACGGTATTCCGGGAGATCCCCCTGCTCATTTATGATTTGGACTACGAGGCGCTATCCCAGGAGATTCTTTGTACATTTACGTTTGGGACTACGTGATGGTATTCCGGGAGATCCCCTGTTGCCATCTCTGTGTACTGAACTGTTGTTTTTGTGATTTCATTTCTCATTGACTGATAGTATTATCTTTACTGCGATATTTCATATTGTTTCTTATTATTATATATATATATATGAACCAGTAGGGACCTGTCCTAATCTCGTCACTACTCGACCGAGGTTAGGCTTGGCACTTACTGGGTACCGCTGTGGTGTACTCATGCCCTTTCCTACACATGTTTTTCGTGTGCAGATCCAGGTACTTCTTCTCAGCCATACTTCTAGTGAGGCGAGGCGATTTCAGAGATTTCGAGGTATATCTGTCGCGTCCGCAAACCTAGAAGTCCCTCTCTATTCCCCCTTCAGTTATAGACATTTCTGTATTTCTTCGTTGATAGATTTTTGGAATTAGAAACACTATGTATTTCTGTAGCTTGTGATTTATCCGGGTTTTGGTAGTGCTTACGTTCAGTTCGAGAGTGTTTTATTGTATATGACGAGCGGCATTTTAAACTTCTTTGTTATATTTACCTGTTAAATTGTTAGTTTTCGTATCTTTGTTTCATTCTGCAAATTGTTAGGCTTAACTAGTGGTAGAGACTAGGTGCCGTCATGACAGTTCATGGAGGGAGAACATGGGTCGTGAGAAGTGTGAGACTTAACATATTGAGTATCAATCGTAGTACAAAGGTTCATTACCAGGACACATAATAAGGGAAAATATATCGACTCTAGATTAATAGGATATGCATGCAATAGGTCAGAACCACATATATGAGAAGAGGCTAGATATTGGATCTCATCCTAGAAGTCTTAAGCCCTATTCAGGAGCACAAAATTGAACAAGTCAGATAGCACACGTTGAGTAACAAGAAAATATGTTTGGCTAACAACATGATCAAGAATTAACTCTAAGAAAGCATGAAGTTATACATGAATGATTCAATAGGAATTAGAACACATTCTTCTTGTGAATTGGTTCATCACACGAATCTAGAACATGACAAAGATAAACTTAGGATGAGCAACAGATATGAGCATTCAAACACACACAAACACACTAGGCTATACATGCTTAAGAAAGCCAGAATCAGGGTGAGAAATTAGGCCAGTTGAGATGCTAGAAGAAACATAGAGCCTTGAGAATAACCTCAGAGCAAATAGAGCTGCTAACAGAAATGACATAGTAGCACAATGATTCACAAAGGTTTCAGTGACATAGATATACATAGCATGAACACAAACTAATAGAGAATGAAAAGCCAAAGGCACTTACTAGTTACAAATTAACGGACGAGTAATAAGAAAATTTCCAGCAGTACTTTAATTGTCAATAGCAAAAGAGCGGCAAACCCCAAAATCCTAGTGCGTCAGAGTTCCAAAGGATTTTAAGTGAACCTCGGGCAGTGCTTGCACTGAGAAAGAGAAATAATCCAAATTTGGTGGCCTTGGCTTTCAGCCGACCAAGATCTCAAATTTTAAAACAATATATAGAATGAGAGAATAAGAGAGTAACAATTGTTAATTTCAGTGATGGAGGTCCCTCCAAAGGGAATTAGGGGAGGGGTTTATAGAGTGGTAAAATCATGCAAATAAACAAGGAAAGAAACCAAGTAAACATGAACAAAAAGAGCAAAATCTCGCATGCAAGTCAATAAAGTAACCGGAAAGGAAAGAAATCAAACTTCAAACCCTAGTTAGGGTTTAAAAATCAAAATCGGCCAACTGGTATGAAGAATCGAGCTTTTCTTCGTGTATATGGACGAGATTTTCTCCAAATCTCCAAGATTGAGTTGAACATGTCCCGATTCTGATAGATGGTACTTGCCAAGTTTAGGCAAGTACTAAGTAACACCATTGTTGCATAGATACTGATGCAGTAACACAAATAAGGAAGGTGAATCACAAAGGAGATTCCATTGTCTAGCCGGAATGAGAGAATGATTAAAGATGAGACGGCTAGGGTTTCTTAGAGGGAAGAAGGATTGGGAGTGTTTGAGGGCGGCAGAGATAGGAAATGGGGTCTAGGGTTTGGGTTATGGGATATAAGAGGAAGTGGAGTTTTATTATGGGTCGTTGATCATTTGAAATCAACAGCCATGATCAAAGGGAGATGGGGTGGGTTAGGAGAACGACTTCCGACCGGGTTATAGGATTAGAGAGGATCTGGTTTGGGCTGGGGCGTTTATTGGAGTTAGGCCAGCTGTTTTGGGCCTTGACTTGTTCCGAAATTAACTCAAAATTGGGCTATAAATTAAATATACGAAAATGGTTAATAAAATAATTTATAAAAAATATTTAATAGAAAATAAAATATCAATTGTTCAATATAGTGATTGAAAATAAATAACTTAACATTATAAAAAAATATAAAAATGATATTTGGGACAAATAATGTGAAAAAATGTAATTATGCGTAGCACATAGGCTATTATTGTAAAATTGCCCTAAAATATAAATATAACTATATAAAATAAGATAAAAATACTATGCAACCTATATGTGGATACAAACAATAAGTAATCAAGTAATTAAAATGCAAGGAAATCAATCGAAAGCTCTACAAATTATAAAAATTATTATAGAAAATACTCGCGTAACTATTGTAAATTAAGTAATAATGCAAAATGATATTCTGAAGGTATATATATTATTTGAAAAAAATATGATGGCCAAATTGGGTATCAACAAAGGGTATTCGATTTGGTAAAAAGGTGGCTGGTGATGACGAAGGAAAGATGCTTTTTTGTGTGTGTTGGGGGGGGGGGGTATAGTTTGATTTTGTTTTTTTATTAGTATTGTGTTTCTTTTTTAAATATTTAAAAATTACAGGTGTCATCTTTTAATTGTTACCACGTCATCTGCAAGTGTAACTCACCAATAAGATATGTGGGGCACGAGTGTGCATAATACACAACTGCAATCAACTTGAGGTGCCTACTAGGTAAATGGATCTGTTGGGGGTGTTTATTTAATCGTTGTGAATAACTTAAAGGGGACATATATGTATTTCGCCTTTTATAACCAAGTAATTATGTATTTGGATAAAAAGCGCTGAAACTGATAATACAATTGATATGTTTGGGTAAAAAAGAACTGATAAGCTGTTCTTTAAAAAGAAAAGGAGGAAAACTAATATGGAGTATAAAGGAAGCTAGGAATTTTATTTTGGTAAATATATTATGATAATTAGAAAAAAACTATTAAGAACTAAATTATAAACTTTTTTTTAGTCAAACTAAAAGAGCTTAGAAGCTGAAAAGTCATAAGTGGGAGTAATGTACTTCTGGATCTTAGCTGATTTTAGCTTATAAACACTTAGGATATTTATCAAATGTATAGATAAAGCCACAAGGTGATCATAAGTTGATTTGACCAGCTTATAAACTTAGAGGTCGTTTGATAGAGTGCATTAGAGAAAATAATGCATACATTAGCTTTGTGTATTAGTAATATCTTATTTGGTACACTTTTTCAACAAATGGTATTTGACTATACACAATAAGATATTAAAGAATGTTTTTGACATGCAAACAAAATAATAGGTACAAACTTACAAAGTACCAAAAATACTTTTTAAATGATAATGGTGAGAGATTACATGTCTTTTTATTTTTTTTCACTTAAAAAAAAACTTTTATATTAAGTGAGTACTAACAGGTTATGCCATTAAGTGAAGAATGATATTGCTAAAATTAACTAATTTTAAAAATAAAAAATATGTCATTTTTATTGGAATAGACTAAAAGAAGGCAGAAAATAAAATTAGACACAACACTATTACATGATCAATGATTGAGATCAATTTCAAAGAGAATATGCGTCGTTTATACCTTAGTTCTCAAGTACTGCAAGTTAAAGCGGGGAAAAAAGAAGAAAGAAAAGTTGTGTCGACACGTAACTCAATTGGTCAAAAAACCAACGAATCCCACAGCTCTCTATTCCAAACACCCTTTCTAAAAATGCTGCAAATTTAACAGAAAAAAGCACCAAACACCAATGAATATGATCCCTTCACTCACCTTCTTCTTTCTCCTCTTCAACTTCTTTTCATTATCATTTTCTTCTTCACAAATCTCCATTTCTGTAACCCCTAAAACCTTATCAAAATCCGGCGATTTTATCACAATCCAATGGGCCGGTATTCAGTCACCTTCTAAGCTTGATTGGTTAGGAATTTACTCACCAGCCAACTCACCCCACGACGAATTCATTGGCTACCTTTTCCTTTCTTCCTCACCCGAATGGGAATCCGGGTCGGGATCCATTTCCATCCCTCTAGTCAACCTTCGATCCGGGTATCAGTTCCGGATCTTCAGATGGACCCAATCAGAGGTGGTACCTGAGCTAGTGGATCATGACCACAACCCATTGCCTCAGACGAAGCATCTTCTTGCTGAGTCTGAGGAGATTGGGTTTGAGTCGGGTCGGGGCCCTGAACAGTTACATTTGGCTCTCACGGGTCTTGAGGATGAGATGCGGGTCATGTTTGTGACACCTGATGGGAAAGAGAGTTACGTGAGATATGGGCTTACCCGGAATGGGTTGGATCGGGTTGTGGGAACCCGGGTCGTGAGGTATGAGAGGGAAGATATGTGTGATGCTCCAGCTAATAGTAGCATTGGTTGGAGGGATCCTGGGTATGTACATGACGGAGTTATGGTTAATTTGGAAAAGGGAAAGAATTATTATTATCAGGTAATTTTTTCGGTCTTTTGTTTTTTGGGAAAAAATATTTTTTTATGTCCGAATTGACAACAACAACAACAACAACCCAGTAAAATCCCACAAGTGGGGTCTGGGGAGGGTAATGTGTACGCAGACCTTACCCCTACCCAGAGATGCTGTTTCCGAAAGACGCTCAATATAATAAAGAAGACAAAAAAGACAAAAGAAGAGAGTATTAGATTCACCGCGGAAATCATACGGTAAAAGGAACATAGAAAGCAGGAGAAGAGAAGAAATAATAATAATAATAGTTCAAAGCAGAAACGATGGTTTGTAAATCGATCCTACATCGTAAATAGAAAATAGTAAAACTCGACATTGCCCCTAGCTATCTTAGACAAAAACCCACCGAACTAGTCCACTACCTCCTAGCCTATAACCGAAATACTCTTCTTCCATAACTTCCTATCAAGTGCCATGTCCTCGGAAATCTGAAGCCTCGCCATATCCTGCCTGATCACCTCTCCCCAATACTTCTTTGGCCGCCCTCTGCCTCTTCTCGTGCCTTCCACGACCAACCGCTCACACCTCCTTACTGGAGCATCTAGGCTTCTCCTCTGTACATGACCGAACCATCTGAGCCTCGCTTCCCGCATCTTGTCATCAATAGGGGCCACGTGCGCCTTCTCTCGAATGCTATCATTCCTAATCTTATCCTTTCTAGTGTGCCCACACATCCACCTCAACATCCTCATTTCAGCTACTTTTATCTTTTGGATATGTGAGTTCTTAACAGGCCAACACTCAGCCCCATACATCATGGCCGGTCTAACCACCGCTTTGTAGAACTTACCTTTGAGTATCGTTGGCACTCTCTTATCACACAAGACTCCAGATGCTAACCTCCACTTCATCCATCCTACACCAATACGGTGTGTGACATCATCGTCGATCTCCCCTCCCCCGTGGATAATCGACCCAAGATACTTGAAGCTGCTTCTATTTGGGATAATTTGTGACTCAAGCCTCACATCCACGTCCACTTCCCCCGGCCCGGCGCTGAACTTACACTCGAGGTATTCCGTCTTCGTCCTGCTTAGCTTGAAGCCCTTCGACTCAAGAGTCTGTCTCCAGACTTCCAATCTCTCGTTAACACCGGCTCGTGACTCGTCAATCAGAACTATGTCATCGGCGAATAGCATGCACCATGGCACCTCCCCTTGAATATGGTCTGATATCGCATCCATCACCAGGGCGAATAAGAATGGACTAAGCGCAGAGCCTTGGTGTAATCCCATTTCGACCGGAAAAGGCTCAGAGTCCCCTCCTACTGTCCTAACCCGAGTCTTAGCCCCGTCATACATGTCCTTAATTGCCATAACATAAGGCACCGGCATACCTTTTGCCTCCAAGCATCTCCAGAGAACTTCTCTAGGAACCTTGTCATATGCTTTCTCTAGGTCAATAAACACCATGTGCAAATCCTTCTTTCTCTCTCTGTACAGTTCCACCAACCTCCTAACAAGGTGTATAGCTTCTGTAGTGGAACGACCCGGCATGAACCCGAACTGGTTATCGGATACAGACACGGTCATCCTCACTCTCGCTTCAACCACCCTCTCCCATACTTTCATGGTATGACTCAGTAATTTGATACCCCTGTAATTGTTACAACTCTGGATATCTATGTTCGGATTGACATAAGTTATATTATGAGTTTAAGTTGTCTCTACGGTGTAAAGAGTTTTTACACAATCATGTAATATGTTGTATCAAATAGTAAGTTACAACATATTAAATTACACTGATAGTGTAAAAAAAAAATTCATTACATTTCAGTATACATAACTTAAATCCAAGTTATATTAACTAGTAAGTTACAACATATTAAATTACACTGATAGTGTAAAAAAAAATTCATTACATTTCAGTATACATAACTTAAAACGAAGTTATATTAACTAGTTGAGATAAAATCTTATTACATCTAGACCTAGTTGTAGATGCAGTAATTTACTTTTTTCAATTGAGATAGATGGTTGAGTGAACTAAAGCAGTGGAATGCTAATCCAGTAATCCGTTTTACCAGTTAATTGTACTGAGGGTTCGTATCTGCCTCTTTGCTTTGATGACTTGTTATTTTTTATTAAAGATTTTAGAAAACCCTTCATTTCCATAAATTATTTACTAGTATTAGAATGATATTGTTCTGAATAGAGCAAAACTCTCATACAGCTAGTTTGGGATTGATGTGGTGTGGATGCTATGTTCATATAGGTTATTTAGATTCATAGATTGCGGAGCTCTCTTCTGACTCTATGGGCTAAATGAACTCACTTGAAAGAGGGGGGCAAAGATACAAAAGTTTGTTAATTTAATTTCTCAAAATCCAAATATTCCATGTTTGTGCTATTGGTTCTTGAGTGGGTCCAGAGGGTGCTTGGGGGAATTGGCTTTACCTTATCCTATATACTAATGGTTCTGAAAGCTTAGAATTTGATCCTTGCTCCATCTGGTCAGATGATCAAATTTAGGGCCAGAAACCTCAAGTCTCATCCAGTGTTATTAAAAGCGCTCGCTTCTCGCTTTAAGCAATGAAGCGAGGCGAGGCGCAGTGGTAGCGCTTTTCTAGTAAAAAGGCAACTCACATTAGAAAAGCGAGCGCTTTTCTCGCTTAAGCGAGAAGTAGGGGTGCACATTCGATTTATCGATTCGATTTTGACCTTTATCAATAATTACTTATCGACTATCGATTTGTACATATGCTTATCGTTATCGTTTCAATAAGGTTTCGATTTTTTCGATTTCGATTTATCGATTTTGGGGGCTTATCGATTCGGTTATCGATTACACCAATAAGAAAATTTGCGGAATTCTATGGAAAGTATATCGCTATGAACGCGCCTAACTAATATGGACAAAAAGAAACTAAAATAAGACGAACACCATTTATAATATAAAAATTGTGTCAACAAGCACATGCAACAAAACTAAAGTAAGGGATCAAATGTCTGCTACTAACACTCCAACGGTATAAAAAAAATAAAACAAAATAAAACACATCATCACGGTTAATTCTGTTTTCCATTAATTTGAACTTCATTCCCTTTATCTTTAAATATGATCATTCCTTAAATGTAATATAGGAAATAATAGGGTAAGGACTTGGGTGAAGGAAAAGGTATAGATTAGGGAAAATAATATTGTATAGTCGCTTTCAAAATAGTAGCGGAATATATATACATTCTGTATGTTATATTAATCTACGCAAATAGGTAATTACTCATTTAACAAGTGTCTACAGTCTAGGGGGTGTGCATTCGATTTTGACCCTTATCGATAATTACTTATCGATTATCGATTTGTACATATGCTTATCGTTATCGTTTCAATAAGGTTTCGATTTATCGATAAACCGATTCGAATGCACACCCCTAGCGAGAAGCGACGAGTTAGAAAAAGTGAGAAAAAGCTCGCTTAAGCGAGCAGAACGCATCAGCTAGGGCTTTTTTAAAAATTTTGGGCAAATAAACATATGAGCATAAGACATCTGTTACCAAAACATACGAAGGTCTTCTTCTCCAGCCCAGCGAACTCCAGCGACAACGGTCTTCTTCTTCTGTTCTTGTTCTTCATCTTCTTCTGTTCTTCTTCTTCTAGTCTTCTTCTTCGGTTCTTCTGTTCTTCTTCTTCATGCTCTGTTTTCTGTCTTTTTCTGTTATTCTTCTTCTCTTCTGTTCTTCTTTCATTTTTTTTTCATTTTATAAGCACTCATTTTTTGCGCTAAACAACTTGTTTTTCTTCTGTTATTAAAAGTTGCTTCTGTTGTCATGATACGACTTCTTTTTCTTCTGTTATGCTCTGTATTCTGTTATTAAAATTGCTCTTTATGCTCTGTTTTCTGTTTTCTTCTATGAATTAATTGTTATTTTTTTTTTTTGGTTGTTGATTGTAGTAAATTTAAGAATTGAATCTATTATTTGCTTAATATGTTATTTTTAATGAGTTCTTAGCCATTTATTTATGCCTATTTTTTTTCTTATTTATGTGTTAAATTGCGCTTCACAGCAAAAAAAGCGCGCGCTTCACTTCTCGCTTCTGTGAAGCGAGGCCTCGTCGCTTTTTTGCGCTTAACGCTTTCCAAAACACTGGTCTCATCGACCCTCCACCCCCATCTTAAAAACCTTAAAGCTTGTCCATTTAGTACCCCGTCTCTTTTTTTTTCTGAAAGCTTCATTAGTAAATGTTTGGGTCATTACGATACATAAACCAACCTTTCTGCTTTTGTCTATTGCTAACCCTCTTTCAATATGATCACTTAATTTCATCGCTCGTAAAAGAGGTCACTCAGGTCATTAATGAGAGTGAAAGTTGAAATTGACCTTATCATGAGATATCTTTACAGTTGGATATTTGTTATTGGAGAACTTCTTTCCTCTAGCTTCAAACTTATTTTCTTTTTACCTTTTCTTACGAAGCAATGACCGTTTATACATTTCTCTAAACTTCTTAACTGTCTTTGCTTTAGAGTTCACACTCAGAGAATTACATTGTCGGAGAGCAAGCTAATTTTCTTCTTACATGTACCTATATATTCTGATTGCTTGGAAGTTTTGGTTTGTGATACTGATTGTACTGACATGATAGAAAGGTTCAGGGCTTTTAGTGACTGTATAATTGGGCGAGGGGCGGTGGAATCATTTCTTTTGGTGATGAGCTAGTTCATGCATGTAATCTTTGTAGTGGAATACATAGAGCCCCCAGAGAAAAAAAAATTCATTGACTTCTCAACTATTCGCTATAGTTGAAACATCCTCTATTTAAGATTGTTTCGAAGTTCTACTAATCTAAACTCCATCCATACAAAATCAGCTTTTTGATCCTTAATCACTATTAGAAATAATTACAATAATTTAATAGAAATCTTCCATTTCTTAAAGGATGTAACAGCCGCCACTGTTTATATCTCTAATGATGTATTACCATACAGGTTGGCAGTGATTTGGGGGGTTGGAGCACTATTTACAGTTTTGTGTCACAAAATGGAGACTCTGGTGAAACATTTGCTTTCTTGTTTGGAGACATGGGGACTGCTACACCATACTTGACATTTCTTCGTACACAGGATGAAAGTTCATCAACCATTAAGTGGATTAGCCGTGATATTGAAGCTCTTGGTGATAAGCCTGCTCTAATCTCACATATTGGAGATATCAGCTATGCAAGAGGATACTCTTGGTTGTGGGATAACTTTTTTTCTCGGGTAGAACCTCTTGCATCCAGAGTTCCATACCATGTATGCATTGGCAACCATGAATATGATTGGCCACTTCAACCTTGGAAGCCCGACTGGTCAAGCCGTCTATATGGGACAGATGGGGGAGGTGAATGTGGTGTACCATACAGTCTTAAGTTCCATATGCCTGGCAACTCTTCAGAGCCGACTGGAATGCGTGCTCCCGCAACTCGGAATCTTTATTTTTCATTTGATTCTGGGCCAGTTCACTTTGTCTATATGTCAACTGAAACCAATTTTCTTCCAGGTAGTAACCAATATGATTTTTTAAAGCATGACTTGGAATCAGTTGATCGAGTAAAGACTCCTTTTGTCATCTTTCAAGGGCACCGACCAATGTACACTACAAGCAATGAAAACAAAGATGCCCCTATAAGGGAGAGAATGCTCGTGCATTTGGAACCTCTTCTTGTGAAGAACCATGTGAATCTTGTATTGTGGGGGCATGTACATAGGTACGAGAGGTTTTGCCCTTTGAATAACTTCACCTGTGGAAGCTTGGGCTTGGATGGGGAGGAACAGAAGGCTTTTCCGATGCATGTTGTGATTGGGATGGCTGGACAGGACTGGCAGCCTATCTGGGAGCCAAGAGTGGACCACCCTACTGATCCTATTTACCCACAGCCCGTGCAGTCTCTGTACCGCGGGGGTGAATTTGGATACATTAGGCTACATGCGACAAAGGAAAAACTTACACTTTCTTATGTAGGAAACCATGACGGAGAGGTGCATGATACGGTGGAGATCCTAGCTTCAGGTCAAGTTCGGAATGGTGGTAGCCATGATGGTCGTGCGACAATGGAAGAGATGGAGTCTAATTTTTCATGGTTTGTAAAGGTTGGAAGTGTACTGGTGCTTGGAGCTTTTATGGGTTACATAGTTGGATTCATATCTCATGCTCGGAAAAATGCTGCTGGTGAAGGCTGGAGACCAGTAAAAACTGAGGAAATATGATTAGCTTATTCAGATTGTGAAACTTGGCAATACTCAAGTCTTTTCAGCCATCTGCATTGTGATAAGACGTCTGCCTATTCCCACATAAATGAACTATAGTCAAGATGATGCTTCAGCTGGTTAATGTTAGTTAGAGAGAGAGAGAGAGAGAGAGAGAGAGAGAGAATGCATGGTCTAATAAATTCTGCATTCTGCACACCTACTGTAAATAGATATGAAAAATATTCTTCTTTTTAGTCTGATGGCCACTCCTATATGTGTTAGTAACTTGTTGCAACTTGTCTATCCTCCTCACTCCTGATGATGAGGATTAATTAGAAATTTAATTAAAGGCTTGTGTTTCAGGATTTTAGATGTGATTGAAGGATCTTATACATAATAACGAGTTGGTCTTTAGCAATTATCAAGAAATTAAAGAATACATTATTTAAGACACTATAACAAGGAAAATTCAGATAGTGACTGATCATTGGGTTTAAGTAGAGTTTTGAACCAAATGATCTCTTAATTTTAAGGGCGGTTCTAACTTTACCTTTAAAATATGACACTCAGAATAAATGTCTGCTTTTGGGATACTTTTAATGACCAACATACTTCTTCTCTAAACATAAAATAGATTTATAAGTTGGTAAAAGTAGAATACACAATCGGCGAAAATCATGCTATTAGTCGACTCTTTACAGTACCAAATAAAATTTAGATTATTGCAGTTAAATCGATTATAAAAGGTGATTATTCTATTCTCTATTTTAACTTGTTAGACTTTGCTTTGAAGAATTATTTATTATTGCAAGACAACTTAATCGAACAATTTAAATCTATTTGTGAACGTTAACTCATATATCAGACAAGAATGCAAGTTGGGTCGCCTTACTGATTTATGTAATCATTGTTCTCCTGCTACATTAAATAAAAAAAGGTTCTGTTTCGCAGCACATGTGGTAGGAAATTGGAGGGACATATATGATTTACCTAGGTTTTTTTAGCGTTGGTCAGTAAAATGACCCCACATCCATAGTAGTATACATTTTTCTGAAAAAATTCCAACTTTTAACGATGCACTTTGGCTAACTGGTCCATATTACAGGGTATTTATGATGTTTCCTCCTTTTTCTCTTTTCTAATTGAGGAAGCATAAGATAGTTAGAGTCCGAAACTTTTTTGATGATTTTTTGGATAAAAAATACATTTTTAATGCTAAAAAAAAAAAGTTGCATAAATAGGTATTTTGAAGTATAATACTGCGAATTATCTTAATGGAAATTTAGCCGATAAACTAATTCGCAGTATAATACTGCGAATTATAAAAAAATATTTTTTTTAATAATTCGCAGTATAATACTGCGAATTATACTGCGAATTATAATTTTTTTTTTTATAATTCGCAGTATTACTGCAAATTATTAAAAAAAATCTGTAATTCGCAGTACCTTTATTAATTTGGCCCCACCAATTAACTGACATAACAATAATTCAAACGCATAAAACGTAGTACTATATTGCGAATTAATTATTAAATTTTTCTACACGAAAGCAACTTTTTTCACATGGGTTTTATCTTTTTCACAATTAACAAATTTTATTTTGGTTGTGTTATTGGTTGCTAAAGTCTGAGTTTATTTTCATTTGCAAAATCTTGTACTTTTATGATAATTAAAATATGTCGAAATCTGAGTTATTTTTTAGAATTTTTTTATCTAGTAAATTATTGCTAGGAAGATTGTTTATCTTCTCAAGTATTTTGATGCAAAACTACTTGTAGAATTAATGTTTTCGTGTTTGCTAAAAATATCTCTATTGTGTTTTGCTAAAATATCTCAGGTCAGACCACGTATCTCTAACACAATAGAGATTTTTTGACGAATAATGAAGTAAAGCTCTTTTCGGAGTATTATTGGTTAATTGTTGATTGGAGATATTGAAATCTTAAATTGCAAGACCATTATTATAGTTTGTAGGAATTTTTATGCATTATGTAAAAAGTATTTATACAATCAGATCAATTAAGAAATAATTATAAAATTACTCTATTTAATAACATTAATTGATAATATGATAGCTAAAAATAAGCGTTAAATAAGATATTATAACAGATTAAATTATACTTTCATTACATTATCAAGATATATAATTTAAATCCATTACTTATTTACACAGAATAACTTCTTGTTGAAGTTTTTTGATGGTCCACTATTTTTGGTTGCTTTCAGACTACTTTCTAACTGACTAGTATTAATTTAAAGCAACATAAGCGGCCTGCATAAGATTATGAGTCATAAGAAAAAATCTCTATTGTGTTTTGCTAAAATATCTCAGGTCGGACCACGTACTTCTAACACAATAGAGATTTTTTCGTAGCAAACATAAAAAGGTTAATTCTACAAATAGTTTTGCATCAAAATACTTGAGAAGATAAACAATCTTCCTAGCAATAATTTACTAGATAAAAAAATTCTAAAAAATAACTCAGATTTCGACATATTTTAATTATCATAAAAGTACAAGATTTTGCAAATGAAAATAAACTCAGACTTTAGCAACCAATAACACAACCAAAATAAAATTTGTTAATTGTGAAAAGGATGAAACCCATGTAAAAAAAGTTACTTTCTTGTATAAAAATTTAATAATTAATTCGCAATATAGTACTACATTTTTTGTGTTTGAATTATTGTTATGTTAGTTAATTGGTGGGGCCAAATTAATAAAGGTACTGCGAATTATAAATGTTTTTTTTAATAATTTCCAGTAATACTGCAAATTATAAAAAAAAAAATCTGTAATTCGCAGTATTTTTGTTTTGTTTGTAATTCGCAGTATTATACTGCGAATTATTAATTTTTTTTTTTTAATAATTCGCAGTATTATACTGCGAATTACTTTAACGGCTAAATTTCCGTTAAGATAATTTACAGTATTATACTGCGAAATACCTATTTATGTAACTTTTTTTTTGGCATTAAAAATGTACTTTTTGTCCAAAAAATCATAAAAAAAATTTCGGACTCGTTGAAATTGTACTGGATGGTTTACAGCCATAGTTCAAATTTCTACTTCGTTAAGAAAAGTTTTACCAAAATAGCCCAGCATTAGAATTTTGAAGCTTTAACATGCTTCAAATTAAAATTCTGATAGTGTGCTTCAAAATTTTGCCAGCGTACATTGGAAGTCTGGTAGCATGCTTTAAATTTTAGACGTTAGCTATTTTTCAAAAAATTGCTTATTCCGAGTGAGTGTTTATCGACTCAACATAGGCTCTTATTGTTGGACTTGGAGATTAAGAGAAAGAGGAAGAAGAGAGAGGTGTACGACCAACCTAAGATGGCGAAACGCGTTGCGGTTTGAATACTAGGACGGAGGTTTGGAGACAGACTCTGGAATCTAAAGGTTAAATGTGAGCAGAACAAAAACTGAATATTTAGAGTGAAAGTTAAGTGATGGGATGCATGAAGCAGAAGTGGGTGTGAAGCTTGATACACAAATCATCCTCAAGAGTGATAGTTTCAAATATCTTTAATTTGGGTCTGTTATCCAAGGCAATTGAAAGATCGATGAGGATGTACATATTGGAGCGGAGTATATAAAATAGATGCTCGCATTTGGTGTTTTTCGTGATAAGAATATGCTACCAAAACTTAAAGGCAAGTTCTATAAAATGGTAGTTAGACCTACTATGTTATATGTGTGGAGTGCTGGCCAGTCAAGAAATTCAATGTCCAAAAGATAAGAGTAGAAGAAATGAGGTATTGAGATGGATACGCGGGCACTACCAGGAAAGATAAGATTAGGAATGAAGTTATTGAGGACAAGGTGAGAGTGGCCCTTATGGAAGACAAACTACGGGAATCGAGGCTGAGATGGTTTGGGCACGTGATGAGCAGAGATATAGACGCGCCGGCTAGGAGGTGTGAGAGGTTGACCATGGGGGGTCTGAGGAAGGGTAGAGGTAGGCCTAAGAAGTACCGGAGATAGGCGATTAGGCAGGACATGGCATTGCTTCAACTTACCGAGGACATGACCCTCTGTGAGAAGGCGTGGAGGTCGAGAATTAGGGTCGAAGGTAGATCATATAGTCGAGGGTGTCTCCTAGTATTACCCGTAGTATTAGTGATATTCTACCTTTTATTATATGTTGTGTCTTTCTTACCGATAGTATTAGTAATATTCTTGTATTTCTTATCTCTAGAAATTTGTTAGTACACTTGGGTCTTTATTTTTTCTTTTCTTTTCTTGTTATTGTTATGATTTGTTGCTTCCTTGTCACTGTTTCACGAGGCGAGAGTCTATTGGAAACAAACTCTTTACCTTCACAAGGTAGGAGTAATTGTAAGGTGCGTACATACTACCCTCCCCATACCCCGCTTGTGAGATAATACTATATTTATTAAGACTGGGCATAATACTGACCGAACCGAAAAAACCGGTCGAACCGTTCGGTTTCGGTTTAATCGATTATTCGATCGATGTTCGGTTTATAAATTATTAAATTTCGGTATTCAATGCGATTTACGGTTTTGGTATTTTGATTTTTGGTTAAACCAAAAAACCGAAGTCATGAGAGATTCAATGCTCACTGCAATTGCTGCTATTCTTTTTCTTCTTATTGTTTTGCAAATGTTCTTTGATTTATTAATTCTTCACGTCTCATGTTGAAACCTGAAAGACAAAGCCAAAATGAGATGGCTTTTTATTACTTTTGGTGGTCTTTACGGTTTCATAAAAGACCGCAATATGAAATTTCAGATTTGAACCAAAATTTCAATAGTAGCAGTTGCCTGCTTCTTCTGTTCTGTATAATGGCACAAGATTTTGGTATGCAAAAAATTTAAGATTTTAGTACGCAATGAGTTGAGTGGACTATGGAGTGTGGAGGCATAGAGTAGTCACTGGGCGCTGCCTGCTTCTGTATAATGTAATATTTGAGTATGCAAGATTTTTGCTGCTGCTTGCTTTAACAGGATGCAATAATTAGATGTTACCTGCTGAGGTGTAGAGTATGCAAGATTTTAGCACCATAAGAGTTATTCCAATGTTACAATGTAACAGAAAAGCGAGCAGTCTATGAGTCAACATGCAACCGAAAAATTAAACCGAACTTTGAAAAACATACCCGAACCGTAAATACTTTAGTTTGGTTTGGTTATTAATATTACAAAACCAAAAATCGATAAACCAAAATCGAACCGACCGACGCCCACCCTAATGTTTATTGCTGTTGTGGTTGTTGTTGTTAAAGGAGTCAAAATTTAAACATGGCACTAAATGCTAAAATAAATTAAGAATATGATACTTTTTGGGGTAATTTTTAACATTTGATTGTCCCATAGGCAGACTTCAAGGTCAAAATAGAAAGTTTTATATGTGGGACAAGTAAGGAAAATACTTTGTTAAACTTAAATTTCTGCTTATGAGACAAGCGAAAATAAAAATTCAAGATCATCTACTTTGAAAAGTATTTCTCTACTTCACCCCACTGAACGATCCTATGTGCAAATCGCCCCATATGTATTGATATGATAGACTTGAGGGTCTTCATAAGCACAACAGTTGATGTGAATTGAAGCTAAAGAGGAAGTACTAGTAATATATTAGATATTATTAATGAATAATTATTTATTTTAAGGGTTTTGCAGTTAGGGCCCTTGAGAGTAGATATATACACTTGGCTCCAATACCCTAAGTTAGTTATCTTATTTTGTCTGCACGTGAGTTAAGTGGTATACATATGTCTTGTAAAGAACATTCCAGATTATGAATTAAAAATCCCTATTTTTTTGCCCTAGATTATTCCTTAGCAGTAGCTTCTATTTTCTCTCTAACTTCTAGCTTGCATCAGTGGTATGAGAGCGGCACTCGTGGCACCGTAAATCCATGGCTTCCGAAATAACAGAGGTGATGGGTATCCTTCAAGATGTCTGCTGACATAAACCAGTATAATCAAAGACAAGAACAGATGGAGTTGCGACAAGAGAAACTATTCGAGCTCAAGATTCAGCTCTTCGAGATCTCTGGGAGGTAGTTCATGGAAGAAAAAGACTAGAAAGAGGGAAGGAACCTTCTTCAGGAGATGGAGAAATGTATTGCCCTTCGGGGTACTCCATTGATGTTTGGTGACTTAGCTTCATCGTTTCAGGTAACAAATAAGTCTCTACGTTCTGTGAATGCATTGTCATTTAGCTCCCCATCCGGGAATAGGTTGTAGAGAACTGTTCCATTGACTGGTGTGACGGTTTCGCCTCAGCTGCCTGCTTCTTTCTCATACGCAAATTTTACGACTCAGGGAGGTAACCCTACGCCAATTTAGGCACAACCCAGTCAGTCACTATCCCCAATTGGCATGAACCCTATGAGCTCTGTTTATTCGAACTTCGATTTCCCCGTTGCACAAAATAGTATGGCACATATACCTCCTTATAATCCTATACTATTTAATCACAATTTCTGCCTTATTCATAATATCTCACTTCAAAACCTTCAAGCTCAAATTCCCATAGTCAACTTAGATCAATCACAACCTGTCCAAATAGGTACTATTAGTACCATCCTAATCAGTTCCAAGGAAATTACCCTGAAGCTCAAACCCCTTATAATTTCTATGCTCACAACACCTAATTTCCTTTATCCTATAATATCCAAAACACCCATATTTCGCCACCGTTCTACCATCACACACCTTATTACAAACTACCATCCCATATCAACCAACATCTATAATTCATCAGAATCAAACATACCTAAAAAGGTCATCATGTACCATTTCCAAACATACCATTCACAAAATATACCAAAGTAGAGTTCCCAAAGTTTAACGGGGAGGACTTGATATCATGGCTATATAAGGTGGAGCAGTTTTTCTCAGAGGAAGAGGTCACTATTCAGTAGAGGAAGAAGTTTAAAGGAGATTCACTTCAGTGGAACCTAGGTTATATGAGGAGTAAAGGGTCATTGCGTCTTCCAGCTTGGGAAGAATAGATATGGGCTCTATGTGATACTTTTGGGCAGAGTATTCTGACCCTATGACAGAGTTAGTAAATGTGAAGCATACGTGATGACCCAAAAGATCATCACTTGTTTTGAAATTAAATTGTGTGTTCTGAGGACTTAAAACCTCCTTTTTGTCTCACCTCAATTTGCGTGCATAGTCGGGAGTGTATCCGAAAAGTTATTATGTAAAAATTTGTGAAAAATGATAAATTTTGCTTTTACAATGAATTTAAGTTGACTTCGGTCAATATTTTGGGCAAACGGACCTGAACCCGTAATTTGACAATCTCGGAGGATCCGTAGGAAAATATGAGACATGAACGTATGCCCGAAATTGAATTTCGAGGTCCAAAGCCCGAGAAATAAATTTTTTAAGAAAATTATTTAACCGAAATTATAAGAGTTTATGGAAATTTAAATGCATTTGAATTTGATCGTATCCGACCCGTATTTTAGTTCCGAAGCGCGGTACAGGTCTTATATGGGATTTAAGTTGAGCCTGTAAAATTTGGTAAGAAACAGACTTGATATGACGTGAATCGGACCATCAGTTGTTAAAAATGGAACTTAAGAGTTCATGAGATTTTTCTTTGATTTTGATGCTAAATTCATAGTTATTGATGTTATTTTAATGGTTTGATTGTACGAGCAAGTCTGTATAATACTTTTGGACTTGCATGCATGTTTGGTTTGGAGCCCCGAGGGCTCGGGTGAGTTTTGGATAGGCCACAAAGTGTTTTGAACTTAGGAAAAACTGCTGTATGTTGCAGGTCTACAGGCCCGCAATTGCAAAGACCCATCGCAATTGCGATGATGGGCTGGGGAAGGAACCTTCGCATTTTCAAGGCTTATGTCGCAAATGCGATCTTGACAGGCACCTCAATTGCGAACATTGTTCATTTGCGAAGAAATCAGAGATAGGCCACCCTTCGCAATTACGAAGCTTTTGCTGCAATTGCGAGTTCGCATTTGCGAACATATCATCGCAAATGCGATATCTGCGCCCGTGTAAATCATATCTTAGCCAAAAATTCTTTATTTTTCAAACTCTCTCAAACCCTAAACTCTCTTGGGCGATTTTCTAAAGAAAACTTCTGCTCCAAATCGATTGTAAGTCATTTCTAACTCGTTTTCTTTAATCTATAATATTTTTTTTCACATGATTTAAACTCAAAATCAAGGATTTTCATGGGGAAAATTGGGTATTTTGGGTCGAACTTAGGATTTTCAAACTTTAGGGATGGGAATTCGATTTGAGGTCCGATTTAAAATTATAAATTATATATCTGAGTGCATGGGTGAATGGGTAATCAAATTTTAGTTCAAACTTCGAGTTTTGACCATGTGGGTCCGAGGTCGATTTTTGACTTATTGAGGAAATCATCGGAAAGCTTATTTTCATGCATTAGAATTGATTCGTTTAGCATTTATTAAGTAACTTGTTGCTAGAGACAAGCAAATTGGTGGTGAAAACAAGAGGTAAAGTGGTAGTTGAGGCTTGTATTGTGTTCGTGGCATTGAGGTAAGTGTTTGGTCTAACCTTAGCTAGAGAGATTATGAGTTGTGTCTTATTTGCTATGTGTTAACAGTGGAGTACGACGTATAGGTATGATGACGAGTATCTATACGCTGGTATTAAGAATGCCCGTGAGTCTCATATTGTAATTGTTGTGACTTCATTGTGATTTATTCATGCTTAGTATGATGATTATTATTGTTGTCTCCCTTGCCAGGATGTTATTATTTATGACATTGTCTCCCTTGCCGGGATGTTATTGTTTATGATATTGTATCCCTTGCGGGGATGTTATTGTTATACTCTTGTTCCCTTGTCGGGATTCTTTTATGCTTGATGTTGAATTGTATTTGGGATTGGGTTGCACGCCACAACAGTATTATATGAAATGGGATCATGTTACACACCGCAACGGTATTATGTGAAATGGGATCGGGTTGCATGCCGTAAAGGTAGTATATGAAATGGGATCGGGTTGCACATCGTAACGGTATTATGTGAAATGGGACCAGGTTGCATGCCGCAATGGTATTACATGAAATGGGATCAAATTGCATGCCGCAATGGTATTACATGAAATGGGATCAAATTGCATGCCGCAATGGTATTATATGAAATGGGATCAAATTGCATGCCGCAACGGCATTAAATGAAATGGGATGGGGTTGCACGCTGCAACAATATTATGTGGTTTCTTTACATTCCTCTATTGGTATTCTATTATTATCTGATACTCCCCGCTACATGCTTTTTCCCCTCCTATCTTTAACTTTAAATATCTGCCTTTATTTTTTCGTTGTATATGATTTAACTGCACAGGTTTATTTAGTAGTCTTGTCCGAGCCTTGTTACTACTTTGCCGAGGTTAGGCTAGGCAGTTACTAGCACATGGGTCGGTTATGCTGATACTACACTTTGCACAGTGTGCAGATCCCGGTGCTGCAGTTTTTGGACCACATTGAGGTTGCTGTCTTCAGTCCATTCAGGCAATCCGAGGTAGTCCTGCTGGCGTCCGCAGGCCTTGGCGTTTCCTTCTATCTTTCCTTACTGTTCCTTCTATGTATTTCAGAAACTGTTTTGTATTTATCTTTTGAACCCCTATTTGTAGTATTTCTAGGAAGTGTGTGAGATTGTGACACAAGTTATGGGTAGTTTTGTTATGGATCTGTATCGGAATCATTATTAACTTGTTACATATCAGTCTTCCGCTTTATTATTTCCTCTATTTATATGATGTTTATCCACCACTATTAAGGGATTAAAACTGAAAAAGGTTAAGTAATTGGAATAATTGGCTTGCCTAGCTTTCACTAGTAGGCGCTATCACGACTCCCGAGGGTGGAAAATTTGGGCCGTGACAAGTTGGCATCAAAGCTCTAGGTTACGTAGATCTCACAACTCACGGACAAGCTTAGTAGAGTCTGAGGGATCGGTACAGAGATGTTTGTATTTATCCCCCAGAGTTAGGAAAAACTTCACATCTATTCTTTCCTGTCGTGCAAATTGATTTCTCAATGCTAATTGAAATTCTACTCTGATCTCTCGCAGATGGTGAGAATACGTATTGCTTCATCAACTGACTAGCAGCCCGAGTCCCGGGTATTAGCTCCTGCGAGAGGCAGAGGTAGAGGCCGTGATAGGGCCCGAGGTAGAGGCAGAGCTCAGCCCAGAGCTCGAGCAGAAGCACCAGCGGTGGAGCCTCAGGTTGAGTTTGACAAGGAGGTTCCAGCCTAGTCAGTTCTAGTGGGTCCAGCTCAGTCCCAGAGGGGTTCATCGCCACCCTGGTACTTGAGGATGCTCTGTTCCGTCTAGTGGGCCTTATAGAGAGTGTCTCCCAGGCTGGCTTGCTTCTTGTAGCACCAGCCGTCTCTCAGGCTGGAGGAGGAGCCCAGACTCCTACTACTCGCACTCTGGAGCAGATGACTCCCTAGTTTTAGATTCCAGCAGCTAAGCCAGTTGGGGTAGTTCAGCCTGGCATTGTGGTACATACCAGAGAGGGGCCAGCTATATCTGCTGATGCCTTGCGGAGATTGGATAGGTTCACCAAGCTCTTCATTACCACTTGCATCTTTTAAGGATTCCCAAGATTATTTAGACAACTGTCATGAGGTTCTCAGGAACATGGGGATAGTGGAGACCAATGGGGTCGACTTTGCTACTTTTCGTCTATCAAGATCCGCCAAGAATTGGTAGAGAGACTATTGTTTGGCTACACCATCTGGGTCACCATCTTTCACTTGGGATCAGTTTTCTCATTTATTTCTGGAGAAGTTTATTTCTATCACTCAGAGGCAGAACAATCGGAGGTAGTTTGAGCATCTCCAATAGGGTTCTATAACTATTACTCAGTACGAGACCATGTTTATTGATTTGGACCGTCATGCTCTTTTTATACTTCCCACTGAGAGGGAGAGAGTAAGGCGGTTCATTGAGGGACTCATTCAGCCTATTCAACTTCAGATGGCTAAGGAGACAGGGAACGAGATTTCCTTTCAGGATGCGGCCAATGTGGCCAGGAGAGTTGAGATGGTTCTATCATGGGGGTGGTTAGGGGTCTGACAAGAGACCTCGTCATTATGGTAGGTTCAGTGGTGCCTCATCTGGAAGCATGGCTTATTTTAGTAGGGGCCATCCTTCTAGGCCGTTTCATTTAGCACTATAGGCTTATCATGGTGCCCAGGTCGCCGTGGTTCTCACATGCAGTATTCTGATCAGCAATCCTATAGTGCATCGCCAGCTCCTATCCGTGCACCTCCGTTCCAGAGTTTCTAGGGTCCTCAGTCCCAGCAACCGCGTGCTTGTTTTAATTGTGGAGACACGAGGCATATTGCTAGATTTTGCCCTCGAGCATCGAGCAATTCTCATCACCAATGATCCCATGCCATGGTTCAAGCATCGAGTGTTCCACCACCCGCTCAGCCAGCTAGATGTGGAGGTAGGGGTGCTAGAGGTGGATGTTGATGTGTTAGAGGTAGAGCTTATGCCGCTAGAGGTGGAGGTCAGCCAGCAGGAGGTCGTCCCAAAGATGTAATTCAGAGTGGTGGGGCCTAGCCCTGATGTAATGCTTTCCAGCCAGGCCTAAGTCTGAGACCTCTGATGCAGTTATCACAGGTACTGTTCTAGTTTGTAGTAGAGATGATTCAGTGCTATGTGATCCAGGGTCTATATACTCATATGTATCATCTTATTTTGCACCGTATTTGATCATGCCTAGTGATTCTTTGAGTGCTCCAATATAACCTACACTGGCGGGTAATTCTATTATGGTAGATTGTGTTCATCGTTCTTGTATAGTTGTGATTGGGGGTCTTGAGACCCAAGTAGACCTATTACTTTTGGATATGGTTGATTTTGATGTCATACTGGGGATAGACTGGTTATCACCTTACCATGCTATCTTGGAATGTCATGCCAAGACTGTGACCTTAGACTTGCCGGGTTTACCTCATTTAGAGTGGAGAGGGACTCCTGGTCATTCTACCCATAGGGTTATCTCATATATAAAGGCTCGGCGTATGGTTGATAAATGATGTTTGGCATATTTGACGTATATTCATGATTCTAGTGCCGAGGTTCCTTCTATCGATTTTGTGCCTGTTGTTCGTGAGTTTCCTGAGGTATTTCTTTCAAACATGTTGGGTATTCCACCCGATAGGGATATTGATTTCTGTATTGTTTTGGATTCGGGCACTCGGCCCATTCTATTCTGCCATATCGTATGGCCCCGCCTGAGTTGAAAGAATTGAAGGAGCAGTTGCAAGACTTACTTGATAAGGGCTTTATTAGACGTAGTGTCTCGCCCTAAGGTGCGGCGATGTTATTTGTAAAGAAGAAGGACAGATCGATGAGGATGTGTATAGATTATCGGTAGCTGAATAACGATACAATAAAGAATAAATATCTATTACCGAGTATTGATGATTTTTCGATCAGCTTCAGGGTGCCAAAGTGTTTTCAAAGATTGACTTGAGATTTGGCTACCATCATTTGAGGATTAGGACATCCGATGTCCCTAAGATAGCTTTCCGCACTCGGTATGGACATTATGAGTTCTTGGTGATGTCATTTGGGTTGATGGATGCCCCAGCAACTTTTATGGATTTGATGAACCGAGTGTTCAAGATTTACTTGGATTCATTCATGATAGTCTTCATTGATGATATTTTGATTTATTCCTGTAGTCAGGAGGAACATGAGTAGCATCTGAGAGTTGTTCTTCAGACTTTGAGAGATATTCAGTTGTATGCCAAGTTTTCGAAGTGCGAGTTTTGGTTTGTTTCAATTGCTTTCTTGGGTCATGTTGTATTAGTAGAGGGTATTCAGGTAGATCCGAAGAAGATATAGGCAATCAAGGACTGGCCTAGACACGGATCAACTAAAGAGTTTTGGAGTTTCTTGGGTTTGGTAGGTTATTACCGTCAGTTTGTGGAAAGATTTTCATCTATTGTAGCTCTGATGACCAGGTTGATCCAGAAGTATGCCTAGTTCAGGTGGTCGGACGAGTGTAAGGCGAGGTTTCAGAAGCTTAAGATAGCTTTGACTATGGTGTCGGTGTTGGTATTGCTTACAGGTTCAGGGCCATATACAGTTTATTATGGCGCATCTCATATTGGACTTGGTGCGGTGTTAATGGAGGATGGAAACGTCATTGCTTATGCTTCACGAAAGTTGAAGATTCATGAGAAGAATTATCCAGTTCATGATTTGGAGTTAGCAGCCATTGTTCACGCGCTGAAGATTTGGAGGCACTATCTATATGGTGTGTCATGCGAGATGTTCAAGGATCACAAGAGTTTGCAATACTTGTTCAAGTAGAAGGAGCTAAACCTGAGGCAGAGAAGGTAGTTAGAGCTACTAAAGGACTATGATATTACTATCTTATATCACCTGGGGAAGGCCAATGTAGTGGCCGATGCTTTGAGTAGGAAGTCAGTCAGTATGGGCAGTCTTGCGTATATTCGTGTTAGTGAGAGACCACTTTCTTTGGATGTTCAGGCTTTAGCCAATCAGTTTGTAAGGTTGGATGTTTCTGAGCTCAGCCGAGTATTAGCTTGCACAGTCGCTCGTTCTTCATTATTGAAGCGTATTCGAGATCGGGAGTATGATGATCCCCGTTTGTGTGTCCTAAAGGACACGGTGCGACATGGTAGTGCCAAGAAGGTCACTGTTAGAGATTCTGCAGTGTTGTGGATGCAGGGTTGAGTGTTTGTGCCTAATGTAAATGTGATTAGAGAGTTGATTCTAGAGGAGGCCCATAGTTCCCGGTAATCTATTCATCCGTACACCGCTAAGATGTATCAGGATTTGTGGCAGCATTACTGGTGGAGGCGGATGAAGAAGGATATTGTTGCGTATATGGTGTAGTGTTTTAATTTTCAACACGTAATGTACGGGAATCAGAGACCTCGTGGTTTGTTCCAGAAGATTGAAATTACCGAGTGGAAGTGGGAGCATATCAGTATGGACTCGTTGTTGGACTCCCACAAACTCCGAGGAAGTTTGATGCATTGTGGGTTATTGTTGATAGGCTGACCAAGTTAGCACATTTCATTCCCGTGGCAGTCTCCTATTCTTCCGAGAGGTTAGCTGAGATCTATATCTTGGAGATTGTTCGTCTTCATGGTGTGCCCATGTCCATCATTTTGTGACCGAGGTACGCGGTTTTCCTTGCATTTTTGGAGGGTAATTCAGCATGAGTTGGGCACACGGGTCGAGTTAAGCACAACGTTTCATCCTCAGATGGACGGACAGCCTAAGCGTACTATTCAGATTTTGGAAGATATGCTTCGAGCTTATGTTATTGACTTTGGAGGCTCGTGGGATAAGTGTTTGCCTTTAGCAGATACCAGTCGATCATCCAGATGGCTCCTTATGAGGCTTTATATGGTAGATGGTGTCGGTCGCCGGTTGGTTGTTTGAACCGGAAGAGGCTCGATTGTTGGGTACAGATCTAGTACAGGATGCCTTGGACAAGGTCAGGATCTTTCAGGATAGGCTTCGTACAGCTCAGTCCAGGCAAAAAAGTTATGCCGACTGTAAGGTTCGTGATGTGGCATTCATGGCCAGTGAGCGGGTGTTTCTTCGAGTGTCTCCTATGAAGGGCGTGATGAGATTTGGGAAGAGGGGCAAGCTTAGCCCTAGATTCATTGTCCTGTTTGAGATTCTTGATCGAGTGAGAGAGGTGGCTTACAGACTTGCGTTGCCGACAAGCTTATCAGTCGTTCATCCAGTGTTTCATGTGTCCATGCTTCGAAAGTATCATGGCGATCCATCCCATGTGTTAGACTTCAACATTGTCCAGTTGGACAAGGACTTGTCTTATGAGGAAGAGTCGGTAGCTATTCTAGACCGGCAGGTTTGTCTACTGAGATCGAAGAGTTTCCCTTCTGTTCGTGTTCAGTGTAGAGGTCATCCTATTGAGGTAGCGACCTAGGAGTTCGAGTTCGATATGCGGAGCCGATGTCCCCATATTTTCTCCAACTCAGGTACTTTTCTTATGTCCGTTCGAGGACGAACGATTGTTTTGAAAGCAAATTATGCATTTTGAGGCCTTAAAACCTACTCTTTGCCTCACCTCGATTTGCATGCGCAGGCCGGACGTGTATCCGGAAAGCGATAATGTGAAAATCTGTGAAAAATGATAAATTTTTCTTTTACAATAAGTTTTAGTTGAATTCGGTCAATATTTTAGGTAAATGGACCGGGACCTGTTATTTGACGGTCCTGGAGGGTCCGTAGAAAAATATGGGACTTGGACTTATGCTCGGAATTGAATTCCGAGGTCCCAAGTTCGAGAAATGAAATTTTTGAAGAAAATTGTTTAACTCATATTATAAGAGTTTTTGGAAATTTAAATGCATTTGAATTTGATTGTATTAGGACCGTATTTTGGTTCCGGAGCGCGGTACATGTCTTATATGGGATTTAAGTTGAGCCTGTAAAATTTGGTAAGAAACGGACTTGATGTGATGTGAATCGGACCATTGGTTGTTAAAAATGGAACTTAAGAGGTCATGAGATTTTTCTTTGATTTTGATGCTAAATTCATAGTTATTGATGTTATTTTGATGATTTGATCACATGAGCAAGTCCGTATGATATTTTTGGACTTGCGTGCATGTTTAGTTTGGAGCCCTGAGGGCTCGGGTGAGTTTTGGATAGGACACAGAGTGTTTTGAACTTAGGAAAAACTGTTGTGTGTTGTAGGTCTTGCCAAGCCTGGCTTGCAATTGCCAGCTCGCATTTGCAAAGACCCATCACCTAATGGGTTAGGGTAGGAACCTTCACATTTGCGAGGCTTATATCGCAAATGCGACCTTGATAGGTACAACAATTGCGAAAATTGTTCGCATTTGCGAAGAAAGCAGAGATAGGCCACACTTCGCAATTGCGAAGCTTTGGCTACAGTTGCAAGTTCACATTTTTGAAGATATCATCGCAAATGCGATATCTGCGCCCGTGTAAATCATAGCTTAGCCGAAAATTCTTCATTTTTCAAACTCTCTCAAACCCTAAAATCTCTTGGGCTATTTTTTTAAAGAAAAGTTCTTCTCCCAATCGATTGTTAACATCTTTTCAGATGATTTCAACTAAAAATCAAGGGTTTTCGTGGGGAAAATTGGGTGTTTTTGGGTAGAATTTAGGATTTTTAAATTTTGGGGATTTGGACCTCAATTTGAGGTTCGATTTCAAGACAAATTATATATTTGAGTTTGTGGGTGAATGGGTAATCGGGTTTTAGTTCGAACCTTGGGTTTTGTCCATGTGGGTCCGGAGTCAATTTTTGACTTTTTGGGGAAATCATTGGAAGTTTATTTTCATGCATTAGAATTGATTTATTTTGTATTTATTGATATAGTTAAGTAACTTGTGGCTAGATACAAGCAAATTGGTGGTGGAAACAAGAGGTAAAGCGGTATTCAAGGCTTAAATTGTATTCGTGGCATCGAGGTAAATGTTGGTCTAACCTTAGCTTGAGTGATTAGGAGTTGTGCCTTGTTTTCTATGTGTTAATTGTGGAGTACTACATATAGTTATGGTGACGAGTATCTATATGTCGGTGTCAAGCATGCCCATGAGTTTGTATTGTAATTGTTGTGACTCCGTTGTGATTTATTCATGCTTAGTATGATGATTATCATTATTATCTCTTTGTTGGGATGTTATTATTTATGACAATGTCTCCCTTGCCGGGATGTTATTTTTTAAGATATTGTCTCCCTTGCCGGGATGTTGTTGCTATAATCTTATTCCCTTGCCGTGATTATTTTATGCTTGATGTTGAATTGTATTTGGGATCAGGTTGCACACCGCAACGGTATTATATAAAATGGGATCGGGTTGCACGCCGCAACTATATTATATGAAATGGGATCGGGTTGCATGCTGCAACGATATTATACGAAATGGGATCGGGTTGCACGCCATAATGGTATTATGTGAAATGGGATCGGGTTGCACGCTGCAACGGTATTATGTGGTTTCTTTACATTCATTTATTGGTATTCTATTGTTATCTGATACTCCCCGCACCATTCTTTTCCCATCCCATCTTTAAATGTAAATATCCGCCTTTATTTTTCTGCTGTATATGATTTAACTACACATATTTATTTAGTAGTATGGTCCTAGCCTCCTCACTATTGCGCCGAAGTTAGGCTAGTTACCAACATATGGGGTCGGTTGTGCTGATATTACACTCTGCACTGTGTGCAGATCACGGTGTTGTAGCTTTTGGACCACATTGTGGTTGCTGCCTTTAATCTATTCAGGCGACCCGAGGTAGTCCTGCTGGTGTCTACATGCCTTGTCATCTCGTTCTATCTTTCCTTACCGTTCCTTCTATGCATTTTAGAAATAGTTTTGTATTTATCTTTCGAACCCCTATTAGTAGTATTCCTATACAGTCTGTGAGTTTGTAACACCATTTTTGGGTAGTTTTGTTATGGATTTGTATCAGAATCATTTCAGTCTTCTGCTTTATTATTTCCGCTATTTATATGATGTTTATTCACCACTGTTAAGGGATTAAAACTAAAAAAGGTTAAGTAATTGGAATACTTTGCTTGCCTAGCTTGCACTAGTAGGCGCCATCACGACTCCCGAGGATGGGAAATTTGGCTCGTGACAATAATACGATAGTAAAGAAGTATCAGAAGGCTGTCATTAGTGTAATTAAAAGGCTTAATCTCTCAGTGGAGCATGCTATTAGCATATTCCTAAATAGCCTCAAGATTGAGCTTAGTAGTGCAGTGAGAGTGGCGAACCCAAGCATCTTACCTAGGCTTACTATGTAGCTAGATTGCAGGAGTCTAACTTTGTTACGCAAAGCAAGACCATAAAAGCTACTGGTCCAGGAATCACTCAGAATATGGGAACAATGTGGTACAACCCTAATACCATGCACAAAGGAGGATTCAGAAACTTCAGAAAACCCCTTACTGTAAGGATATACAACAGTAGAAGGAGAAGATTGACTCCAACAGAAATGGATGAAAAGAAAGCCAATGGAATCTACTTTTTCTGTGATGAAATATTTGTTTTGGGAAATGGATGAAAAGAAAGCCAATGGAATTTGCTTTTTCTGTGATGAAACATTTGTTTTGGGACATAGGTGTAAGGCTATGAGACAATTCTTTTAATTAGAATTGGAGGAGAATGAAGGACATAATATTGAATAAGAAGGGGATTATGAAGTAATGGAAGTGGAGGAGGAAGAACTACTGAAGAGACTATGGAGAACTGTGCCATTTCATTACAAGCTTTAAATGGAACCATGGGGTAAAAAACTTTGAGACTCAAAGGTTTCACTGAAAAGAAGCCTTCGTAGTCTTTATTGATTACAGATCAACCCACAATTTTATTGATTAAGAAACAACTAAGAGATTGGGTTGTGTGATTAGTAAAACTAAGTCATAACTAGTCCAAGTAGCAGATGACATAGAAATCCGAACTGATAGAATGTGTAAGGGGTTCAAGTCGTTCATGCAAAGATCCATGTTTCAGGATGACTTCCTGATATCCTATATGGAAAAGTGATGTGGTGCTGAGAATTTAGTGGTTATGTCCATTGGAGGATATCAGGTTTAACTTCAGAAAATTAATTATGGAGTTTGAATATCAAGGAAAACTGTTGACATTATAGGGAACTCAACCAAAGTTCAAAATAGTTGATGCTAAATACTTGAGTAAGATGACAAGGGAAACATCACAGTTCTTTAAGTTCAAGGTTATGTGTGCAGAAGCTGAACCAATAAGAACACTTAAACCTGAAAAGAGGTATGACTCTACCCTAGTTGCAAGATTGTTGGAAGAATATGAGAAGATCTTTGGCGAACCAAAGTAGTTACCTCCCTTTAGAGGGGTATTTGATCACCACATCCATGTGATAGAAGGAAGTATTCCAATAAACTCCAGACCTTATAGGTACTCACCAGTTCAAAAAGATGTCATTGAAAAGCTGGTTCAAGAAATGATGATTTAAGGACTAATTCAATACAATTCAAGCCTCTATGCTTCTCTAGTGGTATTAGTTAGGAAGAAAGATGGTCATGGAGGTTGTGTGTGGATTATAGAGCCTTAAACAAAGTAGCAGTAAAAGATAAATTCCTCATTCCTGTGATAAAAGAGTCTGCGGACATACCCAAGACTTCCTTCAAGATACACTCTGGGCATTCTGAGTACCAATTTATGCCATTTGTCTTAATTAATGCACCCTTATCAAGGATTAATGAACCACATATTCCAAGAGAATCTTAGAAGGTTCATTCTAGTGTTTTCTGATGACATTTTGGTGTATAGCAAAACATTAGAAGATCATGTGCACCATCTGAGAACTACATTTGACCTACTAGTACAGAACCATTTATTAGCAAAGAGGAGCAAGTGTGTGTTTAATAAAGCTAGGGTAGAATATTTGGGACATTATATCTCAGCAGAAGGAGTGGCAATAGACCCTAAGAAGATAGAAGAAGTGCAAAAGTGGTCTGAACCTAATTCTCTGAAGCATTTGAAGGGATTTCTAGGCTTGGCTGGATACTATAGAAGATTTATTATAGGGTATAGGGTTCCGAGAAAACCCCTCACTAATTTGCTAAAACAAGATGGTTTCATGTATGAATGAAAAGGCAAGAAATTTTTTTGATAGACTCAAAGAGGCATTAACTTCAGCACAAGTGCTGATCCTTCCACACCTATCCTTACCCTTTGTGGTGGATATTGATGCCTGCAATCTAGGCATAAGTATTGTTTTAATGCAGAAATGGCAACCCATAGCATTCCTTAGTAAGGGCCTCTCAACATAACACCAATCCTTTTCAGTTTATGACAAGGAACTACTAGCATTGGTCATGTCTGTGGGAAAATGGTCTCAATACTTAACTGGCGGGATAGTTATTGTTAAAACATACCAGAAGGCCCTCAAATCCTTTCTTAAAAAGAAGTTACACACAAGGTTGTTGATGCCATATCTAGATTACCCTTAGTGGAGTTAGCTGCTATGACCTTATAGACAGTTACGACAGACCTGCTTAAGCTGATTATGCAAAGTTGGGATTTGGACCTTAAACTACAAGAAATGATTAGAAATCTTGAAAAAAATGAGATGGAGATTAAGGGCTACACTTATGTACATGAACAATTGAGAAGGAAGAGTAAACTGGTGGTAGACACTGATATACGATTAAGGAAAGACATCATGTAAATCTGGCATGATTCTCAGCAATGAAAGATAATGTTCAGTAATGATAGTTAATATGAGTCCACCAACTGTATAGAGACCTAGTCCTATATCAGTTCCCTCAGTACTAACTACTAAAACAATATGTAAAAAGACATATGATTTTTACATGAAAAAATTCCAACTCAAGGGGACAAAAACCACGACTTACACTGGTAGGATTTCAACTTCACTAACTTGTAACTACACTATTATAAGCCACTTTGTAATGACTCTATTACATAGACTTCAATCACTCTAACTTGTAATACACTTATCACAAGCCACTTTGTTATTCACTAGTTACAAAGACTTCAACCTATGACTAACTCTAGTCACAACAAAAACATATATAGTTTATGATTTTAGTTTCCTAAAAAAAGCTTCTAATAAAGCAACATAGGATTTACAATGAAGAACAAAACACAAGATTACAACTGAAATAAGGACATACATAGACTCCTAGTGAAACTGGTCCGTAGTTGCGTTGTCTTCTTGTTCTTAACACACTTGTGACTTCAATGCTGGATGAGATCTTCAATGCTTGAGAGAATATCACTAAATGCACAAGTGACTATTGTATGCCTTGTTCAATGTTATTATACTACCAAAGACATCCCAAGGATGATGTCTATTCTTGGTTGATAGGGAAGTGACTGCTGCACTGTAGCGCGCACAGTTGCAGGTAGTCATTTTCTGTAGTTGCTTTCTAGCTGTATAGTTGACTTGTACTTCTGTCCGGGGAACACCAAGGGATCAGGTAATCTGGTTCTAGTGACTCTAAAGGAACACTGCCCAGATTATCTTGAGTTTATTAACTTGCATGATTGTACCAGGCATGCATCAAGTCCTTTACCTGGTTCTATACAGAAAGTTTGTTAGATCATCAAAATATAGATTAAAAGACCTTAAGCCCATCAATTTTCCCATTTTTGATGATGACAAACTTTTAACATTGATGACTATTTGACTTAACCAGATAAGGTACCAACAAGCTCATATACCCCCCCTGACTCTATGCTTCCCCATTAATTACTTGCTACAATTTAATTTAATTGATTATTCCCCCTTTTGGCATCAACAAAAAGTCATAGTTAGAAAAAATGGCTAAAGAAGTCTATAGAAGCTAACTCATGCCACATATGTGCACACAACATGATAGAAAAGCGAAGCAAAAAGGAAAATATTACAAGCAAAAGAAGAGTTGTTTCATTGATAATTTCTAGAAGATTTATCAGTGTGAACTCATCAAGAGCCTCTATTAAGACCAGATCAGCCTTAGAGGCAATAGACCTTCTCTCAGGCCGAGGTACCAGAGCCTTATTGACTAGTTCAAAGAGAAGCTGATACATCGGAAGTAATCCTTCTTATGTACCTGGTCCCCCTACTGGATAGCCTGTTCTTTCAGAATGGCTCTCCTAAAGTTAGCTCCATAAGCACCCTTGACTGAGGACATCCCTTCACATGGAACTTGGAGAGCTTTCCCCAATGCTGAAGCGTCAAGCACAATGTCAACTCCATTAAACAACACATAGATATGATCCCCTTCTACAGTGAATAGAGTTGCATAGAAGTTTTATACTTCATCTTTGTATAACCTGTGCAGATCCTCCTTAAACAGGTGACCCATTGCTGGAATTCCACCATTTCTAGAACTTGCCTCATACCTGCCATCTCCGAGATTGCTGGGTCAAACATACGACCCCACAATACTTTCTGTGTTCTCAATCTCTCCTACCTAAGACCACTATCACTTGGTATGGTCTTCATTGAAACATGTCCCCCCCACAATTTCCAGTTTTCGTTTTCTAGACACTTCAACAGACTTCCCTTTCTTTCTTGGAACACACACAACATCTCCTTCAGACACATCCTTCTCTGACTTACTGCCACTCTTCACAGATATTCCATTGTGTTTTTCAATAGCTTCCTCAGAAGCTCCAACCACATACATGGATTTTTGTAGATTGTTTTACAAAGGAACTAGGTTCCTCTACAACATCTTCATCAACCTCAACCACTGGGATATTTTTGTCACTCACAACTTCCCCTTGTTTCATCAACCTCCTCTTATTTGTCTTGATACTCTGCTTACTCTTCTATAAGGCAGACTCAAAGGCTTCTTTCTGCTGTAACTTGGTAGTGGGTCGCTTGGCAGAGGATGCAGGAGTAACTATTGGTTTGTGTATCTTAATTAAGTGCTGAAAACCATGTCATCCTCGTCAAAAGGGACATCAATAGGAGGAATGAACTCTAAGGCCTTAGTAGAAATGAGAGGTTCTTGGGTTGTTTCAGTTGGAAGAGAATCAGTTTCTCCAATAGGTTTTTTGTGACTGTGTCATGATCTGGAGACTCGAAGAGCACCATAGTCCTTTCATCCCCTAAGAATGTAGTTTCTTCCCCTTAAGACTCATGCATAAAGGCGGCTCCTTTATTCAGAAGACTCTCAGCAGTGATAACTATGATATTTTGTCCTGCTTCTTTTTCTGGTGACTCTATGGGAGACAATGAATCTAGAATGGAGGAGTTCAAGTAATGATCATGATCATCTTCAAAGACTTCTGATGCCTGAGGGGTAGCACTTACTAAATGTTCTTTGGTTAGTCCAGAAAAGGGGGAGAATTTTCAATACATGGAAGTGAGACAGAGTTTGACGGAGAAGTAAAGACAATTGGAGGTAAGGAGGAAACCGGTGTGGGTGCAGTAGTGGCAGAGATAGTGATGGAGTGGGTTTCTGGTGGTGATGTTAAGGAAGGCGGAAATGTGGGAGTGGTGTTTATGGCGTGAGAAGGAGGGGACTGTTTCTTGGCCATTGTGAGAGAATTTGGTAGAGGGATCTGAGTAAGAGAGAAGAAAAGAAAGGATTACAGAGATATAGAGGAGATGATGGTTAGAGGGTTTTATGGGGAGAAGGTCTAATAATAAGAGGGGAGAGGAAAGGGTTCCGAAAGATTTTGAAATGACAGTAGGTTTGTAGGAATATGTAATGTGCAGAGGAAGTGAAGGGATTTAAGGGACAAGACGTGATATACAAATTCTGTAAAAGTCGGATGATGTGGCAGTTGAATTAATTTTGCTATCCTTTTGAAAAAGCATACGAAAAACACATTGCTACTAACTTGTGGTGCAGGAACCATGTTCCTGACCTTTTTTGTAAAAGGGTTTTGCATCTCTCTTTCGCAGTTCAACACTGTATCTTTAGCTTCTATGATCCTCATACGTGTTTAGCTGCAAGGGTATAGATGTGAGTTGTGCCTAGTCAGAAAACAATTTAGCCAATTTTACCTTAATGTGCCTATCATAGTCATGCGAGTGATATGCTCAAATTGTACTTTAATTAAATAGTGTAAGGCAGCCAAAGTCAATATAGTAGCCCAACAAGGTTCGGGTCAAATCCCATAGGAATAGGCGTGAAAAGGTTGCTTAAGTAGTGTGCTACTTGACTTAGGTCCTAATTTTATTCCATTAATTGTAACAAGAGAATGATATGATTGTGAATTGAAGAGATAACTAATTGTAACTTTGAGAATGTAAATAATTTGATTAAGAAAACCAAGGTTGTGTCCCCTTCAATGAAATATAATGCTATCGGTGTTAATATGATATATTTCTAATGGAAGGTCCTTTAGATATGCAAATGATTTCTAAATGACTACCCAATATTTTCCAATAGTTTGGTAGTATTTTCTCTTTATGATTTTCCAAATATAAACGAGTTGCAATTAAGAGTAATCAATTTATGCCAAATAAAACTCATTTATTCCTAAGAGATTCTATTAAAACAGGTTTAAAGCCTTGAGTTCTTGATATTTATTTCTACCAAACTCTAGCTCACTTTTCAAATAAAGAAAGAGTTTAATGGCACTTGTTAATGTTTGCAACCATCAACAATAAATGAAGTATGAGAAATAAATATATATCAACCAACCTATATATATATATATATATATATATATATATATATATATATATATATATATATATATATANCTTAGTATTTAAAGCTAGCTACTCATGCTAAAATACAAAAAGATGAGAATATTAAATTCCATAAAGCTTACAAAGTGCAAGATTCTTCACTCCTAAAGCTTCCAAAGATAGGAATATTCAAAGGTTGGAATGTAGCTCAAAAACCAGACAAGCTGCCCCCCCTAAAACCCCAATAAATCTATTTATTGTGGGCTAAAACTCGGGGCCAATTTCAGACAAAAATGCCCCTCCAGGTTAATTATGTGACCGCATTTCTATCGCATAACAGACATATGGTCCACATTCTCTTCAAGACCATTACATCTTCAAACCCTAATTCCCAGGTAATCATCGCATTTTGGTTATGCAGTCCGCATTGTTAATTTGCGATCGCATAATCTCAGCGCTTTTTAGACTTCAGCAGCTTCTACAGGGGATTTGTGATCTATTATGCGGCCCGCAAGCCTATTATGTGGTCACATAATGGACGGCATTTCTTGCGCTTGAATTTGGCCAAACAAACTATTGGGCTTTGTTGTTCCTCTGAGCATTATACGGTCCACATATTGGATTTGCGGTCCGCATATTCACATTTGTGATAACATTTAGCCTTTTTCTTGTCCTTTTGCGGCCTTTTGATTTCATTTCCATGTTCTTGGGTCCTTAAGCATCATATTCTGCAAAACATTAAAATTACATAAGTATATAAAATAATTGCATTTAAAACGAGCTAAAATCTAAGCAATTGGTACTAAATGTGGCAAAATTCTCTGGCACATCAACACCCCCAACTTAAAATCTTGTTTGTCCTCAAGCAACTAAAACGACACTATCATATTCTAGACTCCGGCTGAACGATATGAAACAATAGTGGTCGTGGACGGTGTTAGTTGTCAGCACTACAAGCATGCACTTTCGTTTATTTACCCTTCCTGAACAATCATTGTTATTTACAAAGAAACTGATCAACTTGTGAACCTTGAGCCTCGACCAATTTGACAAAATGTTACTCTCAGCTGAGTGCACTTGCATTCAACTTCAAGAACTCAACTTTTGTCCAACCTCACAATTCATGTGCCCTCACTAGAAAGAAAGTACAAAACTCACAATATTTACAATGAAAACAAAAAGGATAGATTCACTAAGACACTCACTCTCATAGAGAGTCTCAAATGCTACAAAATGCCATACCATATGCTTGCCCTTATTTTAAGTCATTGCTTTATTCTAAGAACGTTTGGTTGGAGATCCCATAAGATCTTTTTAAGCTTGTAATGTAGGTTTCGGGAAGGGCCGGATTAAAATTTGGGTACAAGTGACTACACCCTCCTTGAACACTACTCACATTTTTCTTTCTTGTTGCTCTTTGCTTCATTTTAAACCACATAGCCCTCATTTACCCCTAATTTCCAACATTGAACCACTTAAATACCTCTCTAATTTTGTTCAAGGCTCCATATTTATATATATACATAAAAGTAGGGACGGGTTCAAAAGAAGGGATTATTTTACAAAAAAGGGAAAGGTTTGTAATGAGGTGACCAAAAAAAGGGTTAAAGGCTCGAATAGGGTAACTAGTGATAATATCTATACAATGGGTAGCATGAAAGGCTAACTGAGTTTTCCAATATCACAAAGATTTCCTAAGGTCATTTCTCCAACCAAATGTAATTATCATTATCATCAAAAGACCAACCGGGCAAGTTCTAGATGAAAAAAGTAAACACAAGAATTATTTATACAAAGACTCACACACATGGCACACGAACTGTTTGACTCAATATAGTTTTAGCCCTCGAGTCAACACTTGGAAACTCGAAGCTTTCATCCTATTTACATGTATAGATCTAGGTAAACATAGAGTCAAAGAGCGAGCCTCAAGTTCATACAGTTAATTTTTTTTCTATATTAATGAAACGGTATATGCTATTTACAGGCATACATGCGTAAAACTAGACAATTACACCAAACTGGTCAAAATATTTCATCCTACTACCATGGTTCTACTATTACACCCTTAGAAAAGAACACGACGAATAAAAACAAGGGGAATTCATTGATAATTACTAAGATGAATATGAATCCAACTATCTACTTGTTTTTTTATATATACAAAGATAACATATGTACAAAGACAACACAAGTATATACAAAAGTTACCGAGAAATTTGCTTATATAACCCAAAAACATGTACAACAGTTCAAGTACAACAATTCAAGGATTTCAAAAAGTTTGTACAAGGCTATCCTACCCCCAACTAAAAAACATGCATTGTCCCCAATGCATAAGATTGTAAGACAGAGTTTAGGGGCTCTCTGAGGCACACTAAGCACTATGAGAGACAGAAGTTGGCAGAATGATGGTGGGGTCAGCCTCTAATGCTGGAGCTGGGGCCAATGATCTGCTAGCCTCACCTACTGATAGCTGAGTGATCTATGGATTGGCTTGGACGACCATGTCTACTAGCGAATGTTATATCACTGTCTGAACATCTGCTTCTATCTCCTTTCCAACTGTAGGGGCAGCAACCTACTTGTCATTCTCCCGAGGGCCCTCGTCCTCCTCGAACCATGACTCCTCATCAGTCTCCCCCTCGTATGTGTCCCCACCTTTGGACTCTATAAAGTGTTCAAAATCTTCCCTAGAAGGGATGTCAATGTGTGCAGGGGAAGCTGGAGTCTGGGAAGCCACAACAGTTTGAGTTGAAGGAGCTGTCATCAAAGTGGAAAAATCAAGATGTAATCCAGCCACGGACGTGCCCGCTCCCTGCTTTCCTTTCTTGGGCATGAAGGAGGATAGAGAAAACTCCAGATTTTACATTTTGTGGAGCTCAGTCTTCAGTGCGGCAACATCATCACGGAGCTTTGGCAAGCCTCAAACCTCACCCCACACTATCTTTTCAATCCGCACCTCAAGCTGCTTTAGGCGATCCCTATAAGATGTTTGCTACTGTTGTAGAGTCGTCACTGAGGACTGGATAAGGGTTAATGCCTGCCTGATGAGTGTGGGGAGGTCGTTTAGAAGCCATTCTACCTTAGCATTTACATGTTGAGCCAAGAGACCGAGCCTCAAAATAGCTGGCAGTATGGTAGAAAGCTATGCATGGTGGCCTGAGAGGTAGGTTGTGGAGTGGAAGTGGAGGCCACTGTAGCCTGAGGGGTAACAGGAGTTTGGGAGTTTGAGATCTTTGTATCAGCAGGAGTCTGGATCTAAACCTCTGGAGGGCAACAACTACATGTGGCACTGTCTCACTAATACGCGTGATATCAATATCCTTCAGTGCTTCCCTCGTCTTGTCAGAGTGTGGCATTGAAGGGACTTCCACAGCCTTACAAAGGGATGTGATCAAGCCCCAGAATGGAGGTGACGTGGCTGTCTGGTTGGCCCGGACCCCTAACTCTTGGAAGATAATGTCACCCATATCAATTTTTATCTTGATCATAATGCATGCAATGTGAAGAGCTTTCTCAATGCTTATATCAGTCTCATTTTGAGACGGTATCAAGCGAGAGGAGACAAAGCTAAGCCAGAATCTACCCTTTCATGTGGGATCTTCCTTGAATATTTTATGTAGAGGGTCAATCCAAGCGGGGGTCCATTTGGCTATCACTGAGGCTATCCAATCACACTCACTATCTTTGTTGGCCCATTTGGTATCGTACTCCGCTGTGCCCGATTCCCAGTTTGAAAAGTGTAAATCATTTATAGTGCCCCGATCACAAAGCACCTGCTTCCCCCGAAGCATGACAGTCTCATAGAATACTTTGTTGCGCTTGTGATGAGGTGTTCTGGATGCTCCATAAGATGCGTAATATTCATGCACCAATGTTTCATTGTAATCATCAGGCAGCTCAGTGAAGCACTTCCAGTTTCTAGCTTTGATATTCTCCAGTATGTGAGGGTATTGCTCTTGTAGCCCGGTCAAACTCAGTTTTTTCTCTTCAAGGATTTTGCATTTCGTGAGCCCTTCTCCATACAGACTCCTAGATCCTTCGACCTCAAACCTTAGTTGGAAATCATCTCCTCTTTTTCTACTTGCCTCAGCTTGTAGGTTGGCTGATGGCAAGGTCTCCTCCTTATTAGATTGGGAGGGATGTACAACAGTAGGTCGAGATGATTCCGGTCGTGAACGCTTGGTTTGTTGTTCTTGAAGACCGGTGGAGGCCCTTTTCTTGGAAGATATATGTTTCTTGGGAGACATATCTGCAAATAAATGAAGTGTGAGCGACATAATAGACATCAGAAGAAAAAGTTACGAAGAAAGTCAAGTATGCCATAGGTTATGCGGTCGCATAACCACTATGAGGACCGCTAACCTGTCGCAAAACTTCTATTCTGCTGAAAGGATATTGTTATGCGATGGGTTTTTAGATTGCATATCTATTATGTGGTTCACATAACCATCACAAAACTATGTTCTTGGAAAGTTCATCACACTATGCGATCGCAAAATCCACCGCAAAAATGAATTTGCGATTGCAAATCAGCCGTAAACACCATGTTTTAAAAAGCTAGAAATTGTTGAAGTATGCACTGGATTTGTGGTCCGCATATATCTTATGCGATCGCAAAGCCTCCGAAATTTGTCATCTTTCTGTCACCTAGGGTTTCTTATACAGCAATAATGCGGACCACAAAGCGACTATGCGGTCCGAAAAAGTCTTCGTCCTCAAGGTTTTGAACTACATCCTCTACAATGGTGAACCTAATTTCACTACCCAGCACCCCAGGCCTAACTAATTATCCAAGAAACCCCCCCTCACCCCCATTATGAGCAAATACCCTAATAACGAAGAAGAAAGAAAAAACAAACACCAAAGGAAACTAATAAAACAGGAAAACGCACAACAAAATTAAAAGTAAAAATTAGGGAAGGGAGAACATACCAGGAATGGATGATTCGAGAAACACTTAGGAGATTAATTCAACAATTGGGATCGGTGTTTACACTTTCAATTTCAACTAGCCGTTTTCCTTTCTCCTTTTTCTTTTTGTTTCATTTTTTTTGTTTAAGAGGGAAATGATTTTATCTGAGTGATGGTGTGTGTTTATGTGCGAAGGGGTAGCGATACTTACCTATGAAACTGCGGTGGATAAGTCACCGCATCACACCTTATGTGACCGCATGAGTGTTATGATGTGGTTTCAATTCAAGTTTCTCATCTACACAATGCGGTGCACTTGTGCGATCGTAACTGATATGCGGTCTGCAAAGTGCACATCCTCGTGACATTTTTATCATCAATATTTGCTGAACAAATTGCCCAGGTCTGTAACCACTATGCGGTCCACATAGTCAAAATGCGATCGTATATGTATAGTAGACTTCCCATGGTGACTTTTCTTCCCTTTCACTCGCAATTTTACCATGTGTTATGATCATTTGAATCACCTGCACTCTAATACATACTTTAAATTGCTTAATTAAATCTATCTAACAAAAGTTAAGATCTAAAGGACAAAAATGATGTTACCACACATGGGTTGCCTCCCATGAAGTGCTTGATTAAACGTCATGGCACGACGAAGTTGGCCTTTCTTTAGGTTCACTCATTGGTCGGGCATGGACCATCTTTGAGAGCCAACTGTTCCACCAAGTGTTTTTCTCCATCTGTGCCCAAGTAGTTCTTGACTCACTGGCCATTTACTTTGAAGGTTCGGAGCCCATCCTCTGATTCTAATTCCAAAGCTCCAAATGGGGATACATCTACAACCTTGAACGGACCAGACCACTTCAATTTAAGTTTGTCCGGAAACAATTTGAGCTTGAGTTGAAGAGCAAAACCAAGTCACCCTACTTGAACTCCCTTTTCAAGATATTTTTTGTCGTGGATGAACTTCATCCTTTCTTTGTACATAGCTGCACTTTCATATGCATGGAAATGGAATTCCTCTATTTCATTGGGTTGTGTTAACCTCAAATTTGCAGCTTTAGCCTAGTCTAAGTTTAACATTTTTAAAGATCACATGGCTTTGTGCTCTAATTCTACGGGTAGATGACAAGTCTTGCTGAAGACTAACCGATAAGGAGAAGTGCCAATAGGGGTTTTGTACGCCGTGCGGTATGCCCACAATGCGTCATCTAGCTTCCTTGACCAGTCGGTCCTATTTGCATTAACAATCTTTGCTAGAATATGCTTTATCTCCCGGTTGGAAACTTAAACTTGGCCACTTGATTGGGGATGATAAGGTGTGGCCACCTTATGCTTGACGCCATATTTCTCTAGTAGCCCCGTGAAAGCCTTGTTACAGAAGTTTAGACCCCCATCACTAAGAATGGCTCTAGGAGTGCCAAATCGCGCGAATATGTTTTTCTTTAAGAATGTGGTTGACACTCCTTGCCTTATTGTTTGGTAAGGGAATTGCTTCAACCCATTTGGACACATAGTCTACAGCCACCAAGATATATTTCATACCACATGAGCTTACAAAGGGGCCCATAAAATCAATTCCCCACACATCAAAGATCTTGATCTCCATCATAAAGTGCATTGGCATTTCATGCCTCTTGGAGATTGATCCTTGCCTTTGACATTGGTCGCAAGCCTTGATCATTTGATTGGCATCATGATAAATCGATGGCCAATAATAACCATATTCAAGCACATTTGATGTCATTCGATTTCCCCCATGGTGACCCCCGACGAGTGAGTTGTGGCATGCCTTTATGGCATAATCTCCTATTCCAGAACACACCGTCTGATGGTGTTATCAGCACAAAAACGGAACAAGAATGGTTCTTCCCAATAGTATTGCCGACAATCTCTCAAAAACTTCTTCTTCTAAAAAATAAGCTTCCAATTCAGCCGGAATAAGGTTGCTAACCAAGTAGTTAACAATATCGGTGTACCAACGAGCAAAAGTGTTAGATAATGCCAATATATGTTCATCTGGGAAAACATCGTTGATTTCAATATCTTCCTTTGGTCTCCCTGCCTCTTCAAGCCTTGATAAATGATTCGCCACTTGATTTTCTATTCCTTTTCGATCTTTGACTTCGAAGTCAAATTCTTACAACAACAGGACCCACCGAATCAACCTAGGCTTTGCATCCTTCTTTTCCATAAGGTAGAAAAGAGCAGCATGGTCTATGTACACTATCACCTTGGATCCCAACAAATAAGCGCAAAATTTCTCAAAGGCATAGGTAATGGTAAGAAGTTCTTGCTCAGTCACCGTATAGTTCATTTGCGTGCCACTGAGTGTCTTGCTTGCATAATAGACCGATTGGAGAACCTTGCTATGGCGTTGGCCAAGAACTGCCCCAATAGCTACACCACTGGCATCACACATGAGTTCGAATGGAAGAAACCAATCAGGTGTGATAATATTAGGTGCCGTGGAAAGATTTTGTTTCAATTCCTCAAAGGCTTTGAGGCACTTCTCACCATATACAAATTTTGCATATTTCTCAAGGATTTTGCACATGGGATTTGCAATTTTGGAAAAATCCTTGATGAAACACCTATAGAATCCGGCATACCCTAAGAAACTTCAGACTCCTTTAATTGAAGTAGGTGGAGGAAGCTTGGAAATGATCTCGATCTTTGCCCGGTCAACTTTTATGCCATGTTTGGAAATTTTGTGGCCCAAAACAATGCCCTCGTCCACCATGAAGTGGTATTTTTCCCAATGTAGCACAAGGTTCATTTCTTCATATCTCTTAAGAACTTGCCTAAGGTTGTCTAGACAATGCTCAAAAGAATCACCCACGGCCGAGAAATCGTCCATGAATACCTCTAAGAAATCCTCCACCATATCGGAGAATATTGACATCATACACCTTTGGAAAGTGGCCGGAGCGTTGCATAACCCAAATGACATCCGGCTAAATGCAAACGTCCTTTATGGACAAGTGAATATTGTCTTTTCCTGATCTTCCAATGCAATGTTGATTTGATTGTAGCCGAAGTTCCCATCTAAGAAGTAATAGAATGACCTTGCCGCTAGCCAATCAAGAATTTGATCAATAAAAGGCATAGGGAAATGGTCCTTGCAATGTAGCACTGTTTAGCTTCCAGTAATCCATACACACCCTCCCTCCGACCACCGTTCTTGTTGGGATGAGCTTGTTTTTATCATTTTCATTCACTGTCATGCCTCCCTTCTTCGGCACACATTGCACCGAGCTCACCCAAGAACTATCGGCAATAGGGTAGACTACCCCGGCATCCAACCACTTAATGATTTATTTCTCTTCCACTTCTTTCATGGAAGGGTTTAAACTTCATTGATGCTCCACACTCGATTTACTCTCATTCTCCAATTGGATCTTGTGTTCAAAAATTCTGGCAGGGATCCCCTGGATGTCCGCAATTGTCTATCCAATAACTTTTGTATGCTTTTTTAAGACATTCAACAGTTGCTCTACTTGCACATCATTCAACAAAGAAGAAACAATTATTGGTAGAGTGTCATTTGAGCCAAGAAATTTATACCTCAAGTGTGGTGGAAGTGGTTTGAGCTCTAGTTGCGGTGGCTCAATAATTGAAGGCTTTGCGGGAGGAGTGGCTCTATTCTCCAAGTCAAGTGAGATCTTCTTTAGAGCATAAGTGTAGGACTCAAGCCTTCAAAATGCATTGACTGATTCCATATACCCCTCCATATCTTCACCATCGAAGTTTACCAAAATAGACGCCAACGCCTCATCGAGGCATTGTTCTTCCATATTCATTTCAACCGCATCTTCCACTTCATCAACAACATCGATCACTGAGATGCTTTCATATTCATGTGGTAGTTTCACACCCTTGATTTCTTGGAATGTAACCTTTTCATCATTCACACAAAATTTGATCTCATTCCGTTCTGAATCCATTAGTGCTCTTCCTGTGGTACGGAATGGTCTCCCCAAGATAATAGGGATCTCTTTGTCAACTGCACAATCAAGGATTACAAAATCGGCAGGTAAATAAAACTTTCCCAATTTCACAGGCACATCATCGACAATTCCCACCGCTCTCTTTATGGAACGATTGGCCGTTTGCAATCTCATACTTGTGGGCATTGGCATACCTAACCCTATTTTCTTGTAAATGACAAGAGGCATTAATTTGATGCTATCCCCATTATCACAATGGGCTCTTGCAAAATCACGTGCCCCAATAGTAATGGAATGGTGAAAGCTCCCGAGTCTTCTTTCTTTTGAACGGTGGTTTTTGCAATGATGGAACTAACCCGGTGAGTCACATTCACCACTTCATTCTTGGTGGTTCTCTTCTTGGTAATCAAGTCTTTCAAGTACTTAGAAAAACCCGAAATCTCTTGAAATGCTTCCACAAATGGAATATTCACCGATAATTGCTTGAGAATGTCATAGAACTTTTCGAGTTTGCTATCATCAACCTTCCTAGCAAGTCTTTGAGGGAATGGAGGAAGAGGTCTAGGAATGGGTGATAGAGTTTTTGGTGTCTCTTTTACTTTTTCCTTTACCTCTTCCCGGTTTACTTCTTGCACTTTCAACTCTTCCGGAACCCTTTTTGCTTCAACAACAATTGGCTCTTTAAATTTTGCCTCAATCTCTTGTTCGGACTCTTCCACGTCAACCATTGTTCGTTCTCTCCTTGAAGTACTTTCCCACTTCGAGTAGTAATTGCCATGCAATGAGAAGTTGGACCACTCCCACTACCATTTGGGTTCGCAATTATGTCTCTTGGAAGTTTCCCTTTTTGCTTTGGATTTTGTTCCCTAGAAAGATATCTCATTTGCATCTCCAATTTTTGAATGGATGCAGTATGAGAACCCACAAGCTCGGTCATATTCCTCAGAGAAGTGCTTTCCTACTTGGAATCATTTGAGGAACCTTGATTTGAATATTGACCCTTAGGTGATACGTAACGGTTTGAACTTCGATTTGAGAAGTTGCTGTTGTTGTTATTCCAATTTCCTTGATTTGAGCTACCTTGGTCATTTCGCCACTGTTGGTTGTCTTGCCCTTATGTGTTAGGCCTCCATTGATTTTGTTGTCCTTAACCTTGGTATTGTTGCCTTTGATATCCTCCTTGAGAGTTGTTGACATAGTTTTCTTACTCAAAGTCTTCATTTGATATGGGTTTCACATCCTCCACCACATTTACCTTCTTCGTTTGGCTTTCAATGAACATCTTTGTCAACACATTGACATTGGTGGCAAGCCCTGCGATTACTTGATCTCTATTTTGATTCTCCTTAATCATGTTGGTCAAGGGGGGAGAGACATATGCAATTCCACCTGTGGTATCCTCGGAGAGCCAAGCTTGATTGTGTTATGCCATTTTGTCAAGGATTTGTGTGATCCTTGTGAATGTTTTGCCCATAAAAGATCCAGCAGCTGCATTCTTGGCTATAAATTGGTTCATATAATCTAAACCCATGTGAAATTTGTCCAACAAGATAGAATTCGGAAAATCATGATTGGGCGACCTCACCAAGTATAACTTGAATCGATCCCAAGCCTCATTTAGATGTTCCCCCGGTTGTTGTTTGAAAAGATGATTTTATTCCGAAGCTCATGTCACGACTCAATTTCCAAATGCGGTCGTGATGGATCCTCTCATGAAGACAAGGCCATCCAACTAACCCCAATTCGTCTCTTTAACAATTATTAAACATAAATGAATAGGTGAGTACAACTTAACGACAATAATAACCGATATTTACAACCCAACACAACCCGACTGGGGTGTCACAAGTCACGAGCATCTAAAGAAGTCTGAACACAACTACAAGGTCAATTATATACAAAATAAAATCTGGAATCAAAAGACGAAGTCCGATGCCGCAAACGCTGGCGGTCACCTTGCTCAGCTACAATAGTAATACCTTCAATCAGCTAATAACCCGCTACCGGGTGAACAATACTTGCAACTGCACGCGAGGTGCTGGGAGTAAAGTGAGTACTCCAACTCAGTGAGCAATAAAAGTAAATAATAACTGAGCGGAAAGAAATCACGTAAGGCAACCAATATGCTATACAGAAGCTAGGTACAATCTCTGAGAAAACCGGGAAATTAGTGAAATTTTTAGAAATGTTACGGCTCAGTTCAAATCTCTTTTGAAAATGGTCTTTTCAATAGTTACGAAAACTGTTCAAAATAGTTTAGAAAATCTGCCCCTCGGGCACAAATACCACAATATAGCAGGTGAAAATGCAAATAAGTATGCAAGGTGAGCACATAAAAGTTCGCCCCTCGGGCACAGCTCAAAACAGTACCAGCCCCTCGGGCTCAATATCAATCGCTCAAGACAGTATCAGCCCTTCGGGCTTAGTATCACATCACTCTGAACAGTATCAGCCCCTCGGGCTCAGTATCAGTCACACAACACAACATCAGCACCTCAGGCTCACTCTCAATCACATGGGTACCCGCGCTCACCGCGGGTGTGTAGACTCCGTAAGGGGCTCCTACAACCCAAGCGCTATATCATCATAAGGCCTGAAAGCCTGTACATATCAACATGAGGCCTGAAAGCCTCCTCACAATACACTCGAGGCATGAAAGCCTCCTCACAATACAATCAAGGCCTGAAAGACTCCTCACAATACACTAGAGGCCTGACAGCCTCCTCACAATACACTCGAGGCCTGAAAGCCTCCTTACAATACACTCGAGGCCTGAAAGCCTCCTCATAATACACTCGAGGCCTGAGAGCCTCCTCACAATACACTCGAGGCTTGAAAGCCTCCTCACATTACTCAACAGATCCTCACACATGGCCTTCGGCCTCAATCAGTCCAAAAATAATCATAAGCCCCTCGGGCATCAGTAAAAACAATAATGCTCAGCTCAAATAATAGTTCAAATGTCAGTTAAAAACTCAAGGTTAAGTAAAAATATAGCTGACTTCATGAAACAGTGTAATTCAAATGGACTGAGTTCAAATAATATTTCAAATAGTGAGGAAAACAGTGATAATAGCTCACAAGGAGTTCAAACAGTCGACAATAAGCCCTGTGAGCACGTGATTTTTGCCCTAAGCAAATTGTTCCCAAAAATTCAAACAAAATAATTTTTCTTTATCTTTAAAATTTTTGTGCATTTCTTTTCTTATAATTGTTGCATTTTATTTGTGCATGTTAACTCATATGAAAATACAAAATATGCAGTTGCACTTAGGGATTTAATTTCACAAATAGGTATTAATTTATTTTAGAACAAAATTAAAAATCACAAAATAGTTTTTTAGCATTCTAAACTGATAATTGTTGCATTTATACATTTTTTAAAAATAATTTTTAGAAGTTAAATAGTTTAATTAGGTTTTATTTTAATTTTTACAAAATCAGAAAATACAAAGTCAAAGAACAAAATACAAAAAATGAAAATAAAATACAAAAAGCAAAAGAAATAAAAGAAAACAAAGAGGATTAAATAAAGAAGAAATGGAATGCCTAGATTTTTGGGCCAAAATTAAGCCAAAAAACCCCTAAGCCCAAACGGATCACCCATACCAGCCCAGGCCCAATGTCACCCCTACCTGCTCCAGCCCCCAGCTCACCCGAAACGACGACGTTTCATTAATGACTAATCCTGGCCGTCGATGTTATTTGATCAAACGGCCAGGAAGCTAGGGTCCAATAAGATTTAATGATCGAAATACCCCTACCCCCATCGTCTCCTTCAGACCCCATTCTTTCAAAACCCTAGCCCCAGCCGCCCTTATTTTCCCACCGATGGTGATGGTGGGGCCGCGGTGACCCTCCTCGATCTCCTCTTTCTAACAATGCACCCGTTTTCCCTAAAATCAGTCCCCATCGGCTCGAATCTTCATTTGAAGATTCCGGCCAAAACGAGAATTGCGCCAATGGACGCCAAAATCATACCCTGGCACCGTCTCAGCCTTCTCATGCCATATATCCATCTCTTTTCCTCCGAATCAACCTCATCAGCTTCGGATCTTGATTTGAAGTCGAAGAACCCTAGCCGCCGCCTTTGAATTCCAATAGCGGCGCCGCTTCTTTTCTCGCCCAAATGGATACCAGGGGTCCGTCTTCGTGATAGAGTCCATGTCAGAACAACTTAGGGACCTTTTAGATTTAGATGTTTGTTCGGACCAGCCTTCTGGGAAATTTTCAAAATCAAGGGCTTTCTGTAGTAAGTATTTTATAACCCTACAATTTTATTAGTTAAATCCTCTTTGTTTCCCTGTCTTAATCAGTGAGCTTTCCTTGCATTTTAGGTTAATTTGATTTCCAAAATATGCTAATCAGTAGTTTAATTGCAATAGAGTTTCTTCTTGATTTTTGTTAGCTATTTCTGATTTGATATTTGGTTTTAGGGTTTCAAAAGGGTAGTATTGTTACATTTATCATAGTTTAGTTAAATTTGGCAATTCTGATGAGCATGTTATTTGGTAGATTAATTTCATTTTAGTTGTAGTGTTTGATTCTTGTTCAGTATTTGCCTTAGCATTAGCTCTGATCGTTCTTTCAATTCAATTAGGTTAATTGATTAATTAAAGATAGGTCATAACTGAGGGGTTGGGGCAGTAATTCCCGGATGAAAAAAGGGTAGTTTAGTCAATGGAAAATGGTAGTTTACTCAAATTTGGTAAATTCTGAAATAAAGCAGGGGTAGAATAGGGATTGTAAGGGGGATAGAACCTTCTAGAGTGGACTCTAATGTAGATTTTAGATAAATAAGTGCACTTACTTGTGAAACAAGTTAGAAATAGGAGGGTAGAAATGAAAATAAAGAGGGACTAAATTGAAAACAAAAGAAATCTGAAGGTGCATTTTATTTTGCCTATAAAAGGCATTACTGTTACTTTAAAAACAAAAGGTTTTGAGATCCTCCAGATATTTTCCTCTCTAATTTCCTCTACAACTTTGAAATCAGATTACTTCGAAATTTTAAAAAAAAATAGAAAAACTCCAAAAGCAACCACTGTTCCATTGATTTTTAGATCAGGAACAGCTCATTTGTTCTATTTCTACCTGGATTTTAGTTGTGCAAAACCTCTTGAAATCATCTAGTTAATTGATTGGATCAAACTTGCATTCTTGCTGAGATTTTAAAGTCATTTGAGCTGCTGATTCAATTTTTAAAATCGTTTGCTGTTGCTGAGTATCATTACTTCTCTTGTTGATTCATCCTTCTTCATTTCTGAAAATTCCAGGTACATACTGCAAGCTCTTCTGTAATCTCAGGATTCAAAAGATGGAATAAATGCATTTTGGATATTATTTCAGCCTCCTATGTCTCTCCTATGCTTAGTTAGAATTTTTAAACTTCTGTCTGTAGAAAATTGTGTAGATTTGGGTTGTTTAGTTAATGTCATTTGTGATTTAAAGCTATAGGGAACTATTGAGTGGACCGTTATTCATAGACTGTTTAAAAGTTAAAAAACTGTGACAATTAGAGATTAGTGTAGTTAATCTCGTATGAATTGGTGAAGAATTAGTATGAATGTGTTGTTTGGGGATTAAGAATGATAAACGTAATTGTTTGATCTATTTCCTGTTTCTGTTTCACATCCATAGGGCCTTTAATTAACGTATGGTTTATAAAGTTAGAATTCATAATTGGTTAATAAAATTGCTGTATCAGAATAAGGTTTAGTTAATTAGCTTTAAATTGTTCAAGCTAAAATGATTTTTGTGTTGGTCAAATGGTAGTTGGCTTTCAACTCCGAGTAGTTAAACGGATTCATCTCTAAAGTTTTATACTCATCTCTAGTAGGAAAAAATAATTAGAATGATCTTAAATCCAAAGTTATCTTCTATCATTTTAGAAAAACATCCCATTTCCTGATGTGCATTACATGAGAGTATAGCTTTGGTCAGCCATGAATATAGGTTACACAGCGGGCCTTGGTTCTGGACTTAATGTGAGGCCCGCGCTGCCTTGTAAATCAATTAATGCATTTGGGCCCTAGCTGATGGGTTGCTCGTTTTTGAATACAATTAGGCTTCAGAAATTATAGATACAAAGAAAACGAGTTTTCTATAAGTCAAAATTCTTTTACAAATTAAATCAGGAATATGGGAAATTAACCCGTGAATATGAAATTGAGCTTTGAATTAGGTAGCGGGTTCAAGCTAAAAGGGTCATTCCTTTTGTTTGAATCTGGACTTGAGTTCGAGGCCCATATTTACATTCGTGAATTAATTCCCCCTTAGAGACAAACAATATCAATAGAAAATTTAGTTGCTTTAAGTTGGCCTTTTAATAATAAAATGAGATGAGCCTCGCCAAATCAAATACACAATTACGGGGCTCTCATTAATTACTTAATTCAAGAAATATTTAGAATTCGGGATGGGCCGTTTAGCAAACTTCACGGCTTTCCCAAAATATAATAACACGTTAGCCGTTTTAGGTGCGTCTTTTTTTTATAAATAAAATTACCTTCCTAAATACGGGTGAGCATTTCATGCGAGCCAAATCCAAGTCAAAAAACGTTGAATAGGAATGTGTCGAGGATCCGGGTGCATTTCATATGACGTGATCCGAAAACACGTTCTTAAACGACGTTTACTTTCTTAAATAAAAATAATAATTGATAAAAAGTGGTAAATAACTTTAAAATTGCACTGTAGGTTTAAAATGTATTAAAATCAAAAATTTTAGCCAAATATAGAAGTTGAGCGACCGTGTTAGAACCACGGAACTCAGGAATGCCTAACACCTTCTCCCGGGTTAATAGAATTACTTATCCGGATTTTTGGTTCGCGACTTTTAAACAGAGTCAAACCCTTTCCTCGATTTGGGATTCAAACCGGTGACTTGGGACACCATAAATCTCCCAAGTGGTGACTCTGAACCTTAAATAAAATGAATCCCATTTCGATTGTCCTTAAATTGGAAAAAGTCCTTCTTTATTATATCCCTTTCCTTGGGTGTAGTAAAAGCTAATCGGAAAAAGGAGGTGTGACAAGCCCCAAATATGGCAATAAGCCCAAGTCATAGTAAAAAAAAACAAAAAGTCATAGTTAAATACGCGGTAAAAACAACAACTGGGACGGACCAAGTCACAATCCCCAACGGTGCTCTGCCCCACGCTCTCTATCCAGCGTGCAAGTCACCTCAATATAGCACTAGGGGTGCAAATCTGGGGTTCCAAACCCTCAGGATATCATTTACAATCATTACTCACCTCGAACCGGCAAAATATCTAGCCCGCAATGCCTTTGACCCTCAAATCGGCCGCCATGCACATCGAATCTAACCAAAATCAGAGCGAATACGTCACAATATACCAATGGGACAATACCCGATCGAAAACAATTGAAATATAGCCAAATCTCGAAACTAGCAAAACCCGGGCCCCGGGCCCACTTCTCAAAAAATTACAAAACTTACTTTACCGGATTCCTCGTCTCGCCACGAGTTCATACATACCAAGAACTCCTAAATCCAAGCTCAAATGACCTATCAAATTCCAATTTGAAATTTCAAAAAATCAAGCCCTAGCTTCACCCTCTTTTGATGAATTTCAACCCATTTTCATGTTAAATATAACATCATTTCATGTATTTAGGTCAAGGGACTTACCTCCAATCACACCTAGTTGAAATCCCCCTTCAAATCCGTCCAATAGCTCTCAATCTAGTTTAAAAATGGTGGAAATAACATAACCCTTGCGGAGCAAAAATGAATATACAACTCCTACTGGCTTCAGGAGTTTCCTCTTCTGCGGTCCCCACGCCCGCTTCCACATGACCGCTTCTGCGGTTTTTGTCCGCTTACGCGGAATTTAGTTAAATCACCAAGGCCTCTTCTGCGACACAATTTCCCGCTTCTGCGAAATCTCACCTCCATGCCCAAACCGCTTCTGCGGAATCGCTTAGGCGAAAATACTTCCGCTTCTGCGGAACTTCCCAACTCAGCCTTAAACTGCTTATGCAATCAATCCCTCGCTTCTACGGAACCGCTTCTGCGGTCCATTTTTGCAGAAGTGAGCATACCAGATACCAGCAAACACCTGCCACCCTCTCAATTTGAACTTCATCCCGTTAGCCATCCGAAATCACCCCGAGGCCCCCGGAACCTCAACCAAAGGTACCAACAAATCCTAAAACACTATTCAAACTTGATCCAATCATCAAAACACCTCAACTAACACCGAAATCATCGAATTACACTGGATTCAAGCTTAAGTTTTCTTAAAACTGCCGAAATGCGCATTCGATCAAAAACCCGACCAAGACACCTCCGAATGTTCTGAAATTTTACGCACATATCCAAAATCAGTTAACGAAGCTACATTAACTCTCGAAATTCCATTCCGACTCTCAGATCAAAATCTCACCTATCAACCGGAATTCGCCAAAATACTAACTTCGCTAATTCAAGCCTGATTCTACACTGGACCTCCAAAATCAATTCCGATCACGCTCCTAAGTCTCCAATCATCCCCCGAAGCTAAACGAAACATCGTAAATCACATACGAGCCCTATAACTCATAAGTCAATGTCCGGTTGACTTTTCCAACTTAAGCCTTCCTTAAAGAGACTAAGTGTCTCATTTCTTATCAAAACCAATCCAAATTAACTCTAACACACCACATACCGATAACAAAACATGAAGAAGCATAAAAATGGGGGAAACGGAGCAGTAACTCATAAGATGACGGGTCGGGTCTTCACATCTCATATTTCTTGCTTTGCGGGTATCATTTAGCTAAGAATGCTCGGACAAGTTCAGGCCAAGAATGAATGGAATTTGGTGGCATATTTTGAATCCATTTCCTTGCGTCCCTAGATAGTGAGTACTTGAACACCCTGAACCTTAGGGCATCATCCGAGACGTTGTTCTGCTTATGCATCACGCACATACCCAAGAAGTTTCTAAGATGTTGTGTCCGATCATCATTAGTGGAATTCCTGAAAAACTCTTCCGCTTTGAGCATTAGGATTAAACCATGTTACTCCTTGAAAGTTGCAGCACCAAAAACCGCAGGTACAATATCATTTGTATCCTCAATGTACTCATCTATGTCCGCAAAAGGATTTTCTTCCATTTCTTTCTCATATTCTACCATGTCTTCCTATCAACACCAAGCAAAACAAGAAAAATAAGACATAAAGTAAAGCACACACTAATTAGTAATTTCAATACTGTATTCCCCGGCATCGGCACCAAAATTTGATACGCTCAAATTATACTTTAGATAAATAGTTTAAGGCGGCTAGAGTCAAATATAGTAACCCAACAAGGTTGGGGTCGAATCCCACAGGGAATAGGCGTGAAAAGATTACTTAAGTTGTAACAAGAGAATTATATGATTGTGAATTGAAGAGATAACTAATTGTAACTTTGAGAATGTAAATAATTTGATTAAGGAAACCAAGGTTGTGTCCTCTTCAATGAAATGTAATGCTATCAGTGTTAATATGATATATTTCTAATGGTCCTTTAGATATGCAAATGATTTCTAAATGACTACCCAATATTTTGTAACAGTTGGATAGTATTTTCTCTTTATGATTTTTCCAAATATTAAAGAGTTGCGATTAAGAGTAATTAATTTATGCCAAATAAACCTCATTTATTCCTAAGCGCTTCTATTAAACAAGGTTTAAAGCCTTGAGTCCTTGATATTTACTTCTACCAAACCTTAGTTCACTTTTCCAAGTAAAGAAAGAGTTTAATGGTATTTGGTAATGTTTGCAACCATCAACAATAAATGAAGTATGAGAAATAAATATATATCAACCAACCATTATATATATATATATATATATATATATATATTCAATATTAAACATCCAGTAACATAACACCCATTTAAGGTCCACAACCTTAGTAATTAAAGTTAGCTACTCATGCTAAAATGCAAAAATATGAGAATATTAAATGCCATAAATCTTACAAAGTGCAAGATTCTTCACTCCTAAAGCTTCCAAAAGAGAGGAATATTCAAAAGTTGGAATGTAGCTCAAAAACCAGACATGCTTCCCCCACAAGACCCCAATAAATCTATTTATAGTGGCTAACACTCGGGGCCAATTTTGGACAAAAATGCCCCTCCAGGTTAATTATGCGACCGCATTTTTATCGCATAACAGATATGCGGCCCCCATTCTCTTCAAGACTATCGCATCTTAGAACCCTAGTTCCTAGGTAGTCGTCGCATTTTGGTTATGCGGTCCGCATTGTTAGTTTGTGACCGTATAATCTCACCGCATTTCAGACTTCAACAACTTTTACAGATGATTTGCAATCCGTTATACGGCCTACATTTCTTGTGCTTGAATTTGGCCAAACAGACTGTTGGGCTTTTGTGGTTCCTCTGAGCACTATAAGGTCCGCATATTGGATTTGTGGTCCGCATATTTACATGTGCGATCGCATTTAGCCTTTTTCTTGTCCTTTTGTGGCCTTTGATTTCATTTCTATGTTCTTGGGTCCTTAAGCCTCATATACTGCAAAACATTAAAATACATAAGTGTAAATGGTAATTGCATTTAAAACGAGCTAAAATCTAAGCAATTGGTATTAAATATGCTGAAATTCTCCGGCACATCAGTGAGCAAAACCAGGTTCTCAATTAGGTTTCGGTAACTCTAGTTCCATCCTGTTTCTCTCAAAGTGTTCCTTGCTCAGAGCTTTGGTGAAGATATTTGCAATTTGATCTTTTGTACAACAAAATCTCATACAAATAAGACCCTTTTCCACATTGTCCCTAAGAAAATGGTGTCTGACATTAATGTGCTTGGTTCTCTTTTGTTGAACCGGGTTCTTTGCCATGTTAAGAGCACTGGTGTTTTCACATAGAATCGGTAAACAATCAATGTATACACCAAAATCTTTCAATTGTTGCTTGATCCACAGTAGTTGAGCATAACATGAGGTAATTGCAACATATTCTGCTTCAGCTGTTGAGAGAGCCATTGAGTTTTGTTTCCTTATACCCCATGAGATGAGACATGATCCAAGGAAATGAGCCATTACAGGTGTGCTTTTCTTTTCCACCAAATAGCTTGCATAATGAACATCAACATAGCCAATAAGGTTGAAATTGTCACCTAAAGGATAGTACAGAACCAGGTCCTGTCTGTCGTTAAGATATCTCAGAATTCTCTTAGCAGCGTTTCGATGAGATTCCTTAGGTTTGATTGTAACCTTGAACATAATCCCACACTAAATACAATGTCGGGCCTGCTGGCAAAAAGGTGGAATAGAGATCCAATGATTTCCCCATACATTGTTTGATTTATAGGTGATCCAGGATCATCTATTTTTAGCTTAGTAGCAGTAGAAATAGGGGTATCAATCACCTTTGATGCTTCCATATCAAACCTTTTCAAGAGTTCTTTGATGTATTTCTGTTGATTGATACATGTTCCTTTTATGGACTGCTTCACTTGAAGACCCAGGAAGAAGTTCAGTTCCCCCATAATGAGTCAGTTGTAGCCCCAAATATGATGTCATCCACTTAAACCTAAACAATGAGCAGGTTCCTTCCCCGTTTCTTCAAAAAATAATGTATTGTCAATATTTACTCTTGTGAAATAATTTTCCAAGAGAAACTTGGATAGTCTCTCATACCAGGCTCTAGGGGCCTGCTCCAGTCCGTACAATGCCTTATCTAATTTGAATACATGTTCAGGATGTACATGACATTCAAAAACTGGAGGTTGCTTGGCATAGACTTCTTCCTTGAGAAAATCATTCAGGAAGGCACTCTTCACATCCATTTAGAATAAGGTGAATTCTATATGTGATGCAAAGGCAATGAGAATCCTAATACCTTCCATACGAGCAAATAGGGCAAAAGTCTCATCATAATCGATCCCTTCCTCCTGATTGTATCCTTGGACAACAAGCCTTGCTTTATTCCTTGTAGTGTTTCCATGTTCATTCAGCTTATTCCTGAATACCTACATGGTCCCTATGATGGTTCTGTCTGAGGGTCTAGGTACCAGGTGCCATACCTCCTTTATTTCAAATTGATGTAGTTCCTCTTGCATTGCAGTAATCCAGTCTGCATCCTTCAAGGCTTCCTTGATGTTTTTGGGGTTCTATTTGGGATAGAAATGCTGAGAAGGGTAGAGAATTTCTGGTTTTTGATTGATGTTGTCTGGACTCTAGAATCAAGGGGAGTGATTATATTATCAAGTGGATGGGAGCTTTTGTGTTTCTAATTTGGGACTGAAGTTTGATTGGTAGAGGAACTGGGTAAGCTAAATGGATTTCCCTGCACTCCTTATTCTGCTACTTGTGGAGTGCCTTACACTTCATCACCAACTGTTTCTTCAGCTTCAGTGGTAGTAATTAGGGTACCAGGTTCCTCTTGAGAAGTGGAAAAGGATGTTACATTGTCTTCACCTGTCTCCTTAATATGGCTCATCATATCAGCCTTGCCATTTGAGACATCAGATATTTCCCCAGGAATCAAAAATGGTTCATTATCTTGATCATCACTATTTCCTTATTACAAGAGGGTGTCTGGTTGAATAACACATGAACACTTTCTTCCACATATTGTGTCCTTTTGTTGTAGACTTTGTAGGCTTTTCTTTGAGAGGAATATCCCACAAAGATCCCTTCATTGCTTTTTGCATCAAACTTCCCAAGCCGGTCCTTCCTGTTGTTGAGAATATAGCATTTTCATCCAAAGGTTCTCAAATGAGTTATCTTTGGTTTTCTTCCATTGAGCAGCTCATAGATGGGTTTTTTAAGGAGGGACCTGATCATACACTTGTTCACCAAGTAGCAAGCAATGTTTATTGCTTCAGCCTAGAAATATTTGGCAATTCCACTGTCAATAAGCATTGTTTGTGGCATGTCTTCCAGAGTTCTGTTCTTTCTTTCAACAACACCATTTTATTGTGGAATCCTTGGTGCTGAGAAGTTTTGAGTGATCCCATTTTCATTGCAAAACTCATCAAATTTGCATTGTCAAATTTTGTCCCATGGTCAGATCTGATGCATGCTACCTTCAATTCCATCTTCACTTGGATCTTCTTGACAAATTCCACAAATACCTCCAAAGTCTCATCATTTTTTCTAAGAAATAGTGTCCAGGTGAATCTTGAATAGTCGTCCACAATCACAAAAATATACTTCTTTCCACCTCTGCTTGGTATTCTCATAGGACCACAAAGATCCATATGAAGGAGTTCGAGTGGTTTTGGCGTGCCAACATTTTTATTTGGCTTAAAAGATGATTTTACATGTTTTCCTCTAGCACATGCATCATACACTCTGTGCTCTTTGAAATTTGAATTTGACAGACCACGAACCAGGTCTTTCTGTATCAATTTATTCAGAAGTAAGAAGCTTGCATGCCGCAATCTTCTATTCCAAAGTTCTGCATCATTATCAACTACCGTTAAGTAGCTCATATCACCAGCTTGTAGAGATTCAAAGTTTGCAACATAGTTGTTCTTGTATCTTTTGGCTACTAAGAGCACTTCGCTAGTTACCAGATTAGTAACTGTGCACACTTTAGATAAGAACTCTACTTTGTTCCCTTTATCACATGTTTGGGAGACACTCAAGATACAGTACTTCAAGCCATCCACATAGTACACTTTCTCAATTAAGTGTGGAAGAGACTTTTTAATCTTTCCGACACCGAGAATGTACCCTTTTTTTTCATTTCCAAAGGATACATTCCCTCCCTGCAGGGCTTTTAGAGAGAGAAAATCCATGGTGTTTCCAGTCATGTGCTTTGAGAATCCACTGTCCATGATCTATTGTAGTCCGCTTCCTCTCATTGTTCCTGCACATATAAATTATGAGTTAGATTTAGGAACCCAAACTAGTTTGAGTCCCTTGTAATGAGAAAAGTGATGAATACGAGCTTTTCTAGTCTATGCAGGCAGTAATCATTTTTTGCGAGTGGTACCTGGTCCCTCTTTAATAGTCACTTTTTTAGTAAACACTTTGTTTTTCTGAACAGATTAAACCCTGTCCTAGCAATTTTCTTTGAAGTTCCCATTGTTCCCGCAGTGGGTACAAAGCCAACTATCAGGAACTGTGACGTACTTGTTGTGAGGGTTGTAAGGAGTTTTCTCCTTTTGGAACCCGATTTCCTACATGTTTCCACTATTGTTGAAGTACATGCAGTGACATCATCTTAGGACCAGGTCCACTCGAGAGATTTCTCAAGATCAATTTTTAGTTTCTCCAATTAAGCTTAAAGCTACCTATTTTTCTCAAGTTTACCACATAGACTAATTTTCACATCATTTAATTCTTTTTCAAGCATGATGCGTGTCCCTTTCTCAATGCTTACATGCCTATGTTTTGATTTGAGTCCCTCAATGGTTTCCTCTAGGTCTGTGATAACCACCAAAAAGTTATCCCTTTCTTGCTTAGTAGCAGTAATTTTCTCTTCTAGGGTATTCTTTTCTTTGCTTAGGTTTTCTATAGTTTCCTTCAAGTCACCAACCACTACCATCAAGTCATCTCTCTCATTTTCTACACTATTTAATTTTTCAGTTAGAACAATGGGTGTCTAATGGGCCGGGTCAGCCCATTTTCGGACCGGTCCAAATCGGTTGACACCGAAACTGGCCCAGACCGGTAAAAGGGGGCCGAGTAGGGCATGGTTAAAGGGGTAGGGGGTTTGGTCCATTCACCATGGGGCTACCGGTTAACCGGACTGGTCAAACTCGATCAATAATTTTTAATGTACAACCGGTTAACCAACCCGGACCAGACCGATATAACGGCTACTTAATTTTTATTTTTTTTTATTTTTTAATAATGGGGCCTTTGAATTTACTCTTTTTTTGTTGATTTACTTGTTGTTAATTGTAAACCTTTTAATTTGTAAGTTTGAATTTTAAAATAAATATAGCACTTGAAATTTATAAGTGTAGTTTTTTTCCATTTTCGTTGTATTCTTTATATTTTTACTTTATATTAATATAACTTAGAATATTTATACAAAAATAAAATACAAAAACAAAAATTATGCTAACTCGGCCCGACCCCTTGTACCCGTAACCTTTACGGTTTAATTTTTACCCAGAATAATCCAAACTCGTTAAACCCGATAAGCCCCAACCCATAACTTGCCCGAACCAAAACCCGTACGGTTAAGAATTTTCCCTACCCAACCCGGCCCGACCCACCCGTTAGACACCCTTAGTTAGAACTTCCTTTTCTTTTTCAAGATTGCCTATAGTTTCATTTAAATCCACCACACAGACCACCAAATCATATGTAGATTGTTCAACATCTCCTAGCTCTATTGTCAGGGCATCCTTATCATTATCAAGATTATAATATGCATCAATTAAAATATTTGCTAAAGTCATAAATTTCTTAGAAGAATAAGACTTTAAATTTCTCTGAACATCCATGAAATTTACCTCATCATTTTCATCCTCTTCATCGTCATTAGATTGAGCCATTAATTCAAACAATGAGTCATATTCCTTTACTTCATTTTCCACTGCCATCATGGAGCTATTTTTTTAATCCGGCTCCCTTTCTAATTCACTGGAGGAGTTTTCCCAAGCAGCAAGAGCTTGCTTCACAACATTGTCAGCTGCACTTTTTCGATTTAATCGTTTATCAGGAACCGGGTTCCTTTTTGCTGCTTTGTTAGAGTTGTGTTTGTGATGCTCCTGTTTCAGAAGTGGGCAGTCTTTGATGAAATGCCCTGGCTTTCCGCAATTGGGATAGAGATCATAGTTTCTTGGTTTGCTTGAACTGCCTCTCTTAGGTATACCACCATTCCTTCGAACCATCTTTTGAAATCTTTTAGTGAGATAGGCCATATCACTATCTTCTTCACTTGAGTCATTGTTTTTAGCCTTGAGCACTAGGTTCTACTCCTTCTTCGGCTCTTTTCTTTCACTATCTTTCTTTCTTTTCATCTCATATGTCTTCAAATTTCCAATCAGCTCATCCATGGTTAGAGTTTTTAAATCTTTAGCTTCAGTGATAGCATTCACCTTACTCTCCTAAGAGCTAGGTAGAACACTGAGAACCTTCCTTACAAGCTTGTTTTTGGAAATAATTTCTCCAAGTGAATAAAACTCATTTATGATAGATGTGAATCTAGTGTGCATGTCTTGTATAGACTCATCATCCTTCATCCTGAAGAGGTTATACTTGGTGGTGAGCATGTCAATCTTGGACTGTTTAACCTGAGTAGTTCCTTCATGTTCTGTTTGTAATGCTTCCCATATTTTCCTTTGCAGATTGACATGCTGAGATTCTATTGTACTCATCAGATCCTATACCACATACCAATATTTTCTTGGCACAAAAGTTATTTTCTACAGATTTTCTGTCAATGTCGCAATACTCTCTTCTGGTTTTCGGAACCATTGGTCCAGATTCTCCAAGCTTCTTCATAGGAACATGTAAACCATCACAAATGACATCCTACAACTCTAAGTCTTATGTCATTATACAATCATGCATATGAGTCTTCCACCAGCCGTAATACTGACCATTGAATCTCGGGGGTCTGTAGGTTGATTGTCCTTCCTCAAAGTTAGGTGGAGCAGCCATTGAGATCCTTTCTAGGTGTTAACCTTTTAGAAAAAACCCGCTCTGATACCAATTGATAGTTTATATGAGTCCACCAACTGTATAGAGACCTGTTCCTATATCAGTTCCCTCAGTATTAACTACTAAAACAATATGTAAAAAGACACAGGATTTTTACGTGGAAAAATCCCAACTCAAGGGGAAAAAAATCATGACCTACACTGGTAAGATTTCAACTTTACTAACTTGTAACTACACTATTTCAAGCCACTTTGTAATGACTTTATTACAAAGACTTCAATCACTCTAACTTGTAATACAGTTATCACAAGTCACTTTGTCATTTACTAGTTACAAAGACTTTAACCTATGACTAAATCTAGTCACAACACAAACTTAGATAGTTTATGATTTTAATTTCCTAAAACAAAGCTTCTAATAAAGCAAGATAGGAGTTACAATGAAGAATAAAACACAAGATTACAACTCAACTAAGGAAATACATAGACTCCTACTGAAACTAGTCCGTAGTGGAGTTGTCTTCTTGTTCTTGATACACTTGTGACTTCAATGCTGGATGAGATCTTCAATGCTTGAGAGAATACCACTAAATGCACAAGTGAATATTGTATGCCTTGCATAATTTTATTATACTACCAAAGACATCCCAAGGATGATGTCTATTCTTGGTTGGTAGGGAAGTGACTGCCTGCAACTGTGCTTGTACTTCTGGCTAGGGAACACCAAGGGATCAGGTCCCTAATCTGGTTTTTGTAACTCTAAAGGCACACTGCCCATATTATCTTGAGTTAATTAACTTGAATGATTGTACCAGGCGTGCATCAGGTCCTTTATCTGGTTCTATATAGAAAGTTTGTTATATCATCAAAACATAGATGAAAAGATCTTAAGCCCATCAAGCAATATGTCAAAGGTTGTGATATATGCCGAGACACAAGTATTATAACTCACCATAGCTCGGACTTTTGCAGCCTTTAAGAATACCAACTATAGCTTAGGGAAGTTTAAGCATGGACTTTATATAAGGTTTGTCAAAGTCAAAAGTAAAAATTGTAATTTGGGTTGTAGTGGATAGGCTAACTAAGTATGCTCACTTTGTAGGCTTATTCCATCCATATTTAGCTCAGGACATTGCAAAATTGTTCATGGATCACATCTATAAGCTTCATGGAATGCGCGAGGATATAGTGAATGACGCGGATCCAATTTTCACTAGTAAGGTGTGGCAAGAGATATTTCCTATGTTGGGAGTGACCCTTAACACTTCAACTGCCTATTTCCCCCAAACCGATGGGCAAACATAAGTGATTAATAGAATTTGGATACTTACTTAAGATATTTTTGCTCAAACTCTCAAACTAATTGGTTCCTCTACTGACTGGTGGTACAACATTACTTTTCACACTTCTATTCAAACAACTCCCTATGAGGCACACTATGGTCTACTTCCTCCCATTCACTTACCATATGTAGCAAGAGATTTAGCATTGAAGGCTTACTCACCAGAGAATTCAAGTTCCAGCTACTGACGTATCACATTGCAAGGGCACAACGGAGGATGGCGGAACATGCCAATAAGCATAGATTAGATAGAGTCTTTTAGGAAGGTGATTGGGCAAGCCTGAATGTTCAACCATACAGGAAAGTGACCATGTCAGGTCATCAGTTCACCAAACTTTCAGCCAAATACTATGGACCATACCAGATTCTACAGAAGATAGGTTCTGTAGCATACAAATTATCCTTACCTACTCAGCTCTTACTACAACCCACATTCCATGCATCACAGCTTACGCCTTGTCACAAGTTACCAGCAGTCATCTCCCACCCAGTTGTTATTGAACTTTCCAGCCCTTATCGCTCTCAATCATTCAAAATTCTTGATAGGAGGATGGTGCAAAAGGAAATAAAGCAGTTGCTCAAGCTTTAGTTTAGTGGGAGAAGTTAGCAGCTGATCAAGCTACTTGGGAAGATTATCAAGCCTTGAAGATCAGATTTCTTTCTTTTCTTTTCTTCCTTGAGGACAAGGAAGAACTTAATAGGGGATGACTGATGTGAATTGAAGCTAAAGAGGAAGTAATGGTAGTTATATTAGTTATTATTAATGAATAAGAACATGCGCCAAAGTTATTATTAATGAATAAGAACATGCGCCATGGAACTGAAATAGTCCGACACCCTAACTAAGGTGGCATTTACTTCAATTTTGTTTTTAAAAAAAGGAGGTTTCAACAAAAGATATTATTTTATTAGAAACTATTTTTCAACTAACATGAAGAAAGAAAATCTTTTAAAAATTTACAATAGCTACACAAACATTGAAAAACCACTTTTACAAAACTGATAAAAAAAATTCTTCCCGTGAGGTTGTAAAAAAAAAAACAGAAGAATTTCTAACCTACGCATAGTCAAAAATGTCTATATAAATAGTCACCTGCATTTTTAATTCTTTTGTTTATGGATAATTTTTCTGTTTTGAAAATTTATTGCATCATATATCCCACATGTTTTGATTTCTATTGCAAAGATATCCCCATACTTAATTTCCATCAAAGTAGACAACAAATTGATAATGTATTTAAAACTTTTGATCTGTTACCGAAATTCTTCTTTAAATTTTATAATTATATTGGTAATATAACAATATCCTTACTTTGATATAACATAATGTATGTAATACGTAAAGTCGTAAAAATATCTTGGAAAATAATTATTTGTTATTTTTTGCAGTAAAGAATATTAAAAACAAAAAAATAATAAATAATGTTAAATTTTTTTAAACCTTCTACACATGAAATAGAGAGGGGGTAACAACAATATCCCCTACATTATTTCACATTAATATAATGCTGAACTTTCCCTTTTACCTTCTTTCTTCACATCAAAACTGGAAGTTAAAAAAAAAAAAAGGATGTTCAAATATATACTTATGTTCAAAAGAGCTACTAGTAAGTGTAAAAATATTAGAGGCATTTTATTGCTAAACGTTGTCATAATTTACACTATAAATGTGTATAATAGTGTATAAGAGGTGTTTACACACCCATATATACTATTATACAAAAAAAGTCGTCTTCTTGTCACGACCCGGATTTCCTGTTCTCGGGAGTCGTGATGGCGCCTACTAATGTGAGCTAGGCAAGCCGACTGTTTCAACAAATTTTCATTTTATCCATTTTATATCCTTTGACAATTATGAAGCAATAACGTGAAAATAACAGAATTTATAATTTGCGGAAGAAAAACTATAAACTATCTGAATATGTATCCAATACAACTGTTAAAATAAACTACCAGAACTGGAGTCATAGCTTCACAGTTGGTCTAAGAATGCTACATACAAAGTTTGAAAGATAAATAATATACTGTTTCTGAAATAAGTAGAGGAAACAGGATAAAGGGATAGAGGGAGACGTCAGGCCTGCAGATGACTGCAGGACTACCTTGGATCTTCGTATGGACTGAAGGCAACCATCCAAGCTAAGGTCCAAAAGCTGCTCCGGAATTTGTACATAATGCATAGTGTTCTATCAGCACAACCGACCCCATGTGCTGGTAAGTGTCTAGCGTCACACTTCTTTTTTTCACTACACCACCTCGAAGGATAGTGTATGATGGAGTTTTTCCACTTTAAGTGACATTATTCGAAATGAGATTATTTATTTATCAGAGTCTCCACTTGGGATAGTTTTGGGTGTCCCAAGTCACCGATTTATTTTGAATCCCAAATCTAGGAAAATTTCGACTTTCCATGTGAAGTCTGCGAACCAGAAATTCTAACTAAGAATTTCTACTAACTCGGGGGAAGGTGTTAGGAACCTCCGTATTCCGTGGTTCTAGTACGATCGCTTAAAGTAATATAATTGGCCTATTATCTGATTATAATACATGTTCAAACCTATGTGCATTTTTTCTTGCTTACCGCTTTTAATCATTTTTTAGAGAAAATTGCAACGTTATTAAAATACTTCTCGAACCACGTCACATAAATACACCCGTGATTTTCGATATATTTTAACATCGTTGAGATTTGAATTTGGGTCACATAAATGTGCCCCCGAGTTTAGGAAAGTAGATTATTAAAATACACGCCAAAAGTAACTAATGCGTCGTTAACTTTGGGGGGGAGTGTCATGAAAATTCGCTAAATAGCACGCCTCGAGTTCTAAGTATTTTTTAGAGAAATAATTAAATGAGGGCTGCGCATTTGTGATTTTATTTGGCGCGGAGCACCTCAGTTCCATTTTTAAAGGACGTTATAACTAAAATTTGTTGAGCCATAGCTGTTGTTATCCCTAATATGGTGAGCCTCGAAATCATTTAAGAATTTTAATTAATTAAACATTAAGGGTATTTGGACTATTATTGTCTCTAAACTAGGGCAAGCCCAAACATGATTGGACCTAACTGCTTTTGTTTTTAGGGAATTCGCGTTTCAGGCCTCAAAACTGACCCTCTTTTTTAAGAATCAAAGGCACGAGGACGAAACCCAATTTCGATTCTCTGAATGTCCAGTTTAAAAGATCAAGCGGGATATCAAAATTAAGCCCAATGATGCAAGTTACACTTTCACAAATTTATCATAACTCAAGCCCAAATCAATGGTCATTCCCTCGAACATCAAAGACATATCTATTTTTTATGCATATAACAGCAAAACTGAACCTCAAGGACTTCTAAATGGACAAATCAGCATTAAAATTATTTTACATACTCATGAGTAAAATATGATATTTCTGCACATTGCTTGACCCTTTATTTAACTAATCAGATAATTCATTTTGAAATCCTAACAGTCCTGAACTATTACACTTAAAACAGATTTGTATCCAGCTAAAAAAATGAAATATAACAGTGATGAAGAATTAACACACATGATGACTAAACTAGAGATCACATGAGAGGACTGAACGAAGTTCAACAATTATCTGAGAAGATATGTAATAGCCATCAACTATGGATCCCTTTTCTTTTAACCACGATTTACAATACCCAAAAATCCAAGTGAACATTTAATCAAAACCCATGAGCATATGACTGACTGAACATGAATGCTAAAAACAACAGATCCTTCGAATACACATGTATGAAACTAAAAAAATCCAGTCCAGTCGTACATCAATTTCAAAATCAATAATGAGAAAGGTCAATATTCTTAACAAGGAATCTATTCAACAGGGTAACATTCTACTAACAACAGAAACTTAAGACAAACATAATCAAATAGAACAAAACTATGCCTTCAAAATTTCCTTCTCATTCCCTTCTTTAATTCAAAGCTTCAATAACACATATATAGTTTCAGGAGACGTGTACCTGGTTACAACAATAAACAAAGAAGATTATGAGCTTAGGAGACAACAACAGTAGTGAATTTAAGCAGGACTCAACAACAACAAAGTGAAATCCCATATTCAATCTAATGCCTAACGGAATCGATGTAAGTACCAATGGAACAATGTCCTCCAAACCAAAACTCAAACCAGTTTTCAAAGAAGAACAACTTCAAACCATTTCACACGCATGCTAAATCCTAAATTACTAGGACGAATTGGAGTTCAAAATCAGAGATGGAAATCAATGGAACATTGATTCTCTTGCTAATTCTAGTCACCCTTTTTTTCTGGATTTTCTTATCTTTTTTTATTTTTTTTATTTTTTTATTTTTCTAGTTTTTTGATCTCTAAGCTCTCTAAAATCTGATGTATTTTCAGCTCTTAAAATTCTCTCAGCTCTCCAAAATTTGATCTCTAAAAATCTAATCTCTGTGTATTTTCAGCTCTTCCAGTTCTATCTTGCAAGGCAAGAATGACATGCCTTTATATGTAAGCAATTAGGGCAGCCCTGCAGATTTTATTTTACCCCTTAGGTCCTTTTTAATTTATACTTTTTACTTAGGAATCCCTAAAATTCTGACTTGTTACTCAAGTTATACTACTCAAAACTAAAAATTAAAATTAAAACCCCACACTAGAAGCTTCTAGGGGCTTCCTATTTCTGTTACTGCAAGATTCTCTAAGACTATTCCTCAATTTACCCCTAATGACCCTGAATTTTACATCTAGTTTACCAAACAAGGATCCGGGCCAAATGACCCAACTCAATGGGTCTGAATAGACCCAAATGAGTTTATTATTAGGCCTACTGATTTTCAGGAATTGATTCAAACAAGTCCAAATCCACAATTTGAGGGATTGACCAAAATTCTAAACAAAAGAGAAAATGGACCAAAAATTAAACTAAGGGAAAATCAACTAACACCTAAAGCTAATTGATTTTATTCAATAAGGAATCCAAAACTAACTTTGTCATTAACTTAATTGATGTAACATAAAAATAGAAGAAATAAACAATGGACATATAATAATAAAAGAAAAACATGTGAGACAGAACAAAGAACAAAAATAAAGGAAAAAAATAGATTCGAACGAACAAACAATAAAAGCAAAATACAAGAAGAAGAAGCTTGAATCAGTACCCTAAATTTTGGTGAAAAATCCAAAAAATACCCCTAAGCCTTCGTCTCTTTGATTTTTGGCCTACTATGATATTAACCGTGTGTTCTTAATAAGAACACATGAATAAAATCGAGATAGACCCAACTCTTTAAACTGGATCGAATCAGAGACCCTTTTGGGAATTAGGGTTTTTTGAATTGAGATTCGAAGGGTTCTGCTGGGATTTGATGGGAATGAGTGAGGTATTTGGGATGAGAGGAGGTAGGGGATCTTGGGGTGTAAATTTGGACTTGAACAGAGGTGGTTCCGCCATCGGGAAAAATTGTGGCAGCGTTAGGGTTTTGAAGATTCGAGGGGTTCCAGTGGGATTCGAGGAAAAATACCGGTGGATTCATGATAAGGGGGTCAGGGTGGGCTTGTGGTGTGAATTTGGTTGTGATTGGTGACTTGCCGTCGCCGCAGGCGATTTCCGGCGGCGGCAGACGGCGGAGAAGGAGAGGGGGGTGATGGTCTCTAGGGTTTGAAGAGAGAAGGGAGACCATGAGTGAAGGAGGGCTAGGGTAACGTTTGGACATATGTATGCTTAAACACCCTAGATTCCCACCCGTTCAATCAAGAAACCTCGACGGCTGGGATTTGAATTTAGTCAAATGGGTTCGTTTTGGGTGGGAGGGGGGTTTGGACCGGGCATTGGGCATGGGTTTGGGCTTGGGCCTTATTTTTGGACAGATAATTTTGACTGGGCTGGTAATTAGACTTGGATTGGCCCAAGATTTGGGTCTTAACAAAAAAGACCCAATCCTTCTCTTTTATTTAATTCCTTTTTCTTTTAATTCCTTTTTATTTATTTATTTCCTTTTTTCTTTTGAAAAATAAAAATAAAAATCTGAATTAAATCCTAGGACCGAATTAAATTAATTAAACCTAAATGATGATTAACACAATTAATTAAAACAAATTAAAGGAAAACTAATAAAATTCAAAGCTAAAAATAAATTAATTTTTGTGATTTTTATATTTTTGTAAAACCCTAATTACTAATTTATCTAAAATATATAAAATTAAATCCTAAATGCGCATGCAACATATTTTTGTATTTTTGTGAATTATATAATTTAAAAATGCACACAGAAATGCAAATAAACATGAAAAATATGCAATTAAATCTTTAAAAATCAAATAAATAAAATAAAATTCCTAAATCTAAGAATTCTGTAGGAGTAATTCATGCGAGACCAAAATCACGTACTCACAGTTGTCCCTCTTTGCTCGGATATACGAAGGGTTTTCGGGCAAAGATAAATGAGCAACGATGAGGGATTTTTTCCTGCTTGGCACTCCATGAGAAGAGACCGAACCTTGCTTCAGAGGTGGCTCACATATCCTTGGCTATAAAGGAATGAGGTCAGTCTAGTTCTGGAAGTTTTGGTAGCTGGGACTACCGGGAGCTGTGATTTCACTGCTGTTGCTGCTACTGCTCGCTGACCTCCTTATTACAACAAAAAAGAAAATCAAAAGCTAAGCTAGCTAAACCTATCAACTACGAGTTACAAGATTCCTATCTATAAATCTCTTAAAGCCTTATCTTGAGTCTTAGCTGATTTTATTGTGGACCCCGATCTGAATCTTGATACTCGCAAGCTGTAGGTGTTGGTTCTTTCTTCAGCATTTGGATCAAAGTGGGACATGCGAATCTTGTGACTTCAATCAAATTTTGAGCAGTCCACATCTTTGTTCGCTTCGGCATTTTGAATTCACTTCTTTTTGTTATTTTATTTATTTTGGATTGAGACTCATCTTTTGGTCATCTCGAATCCTGTACCTTGAGGTAGAAGCTGCTCAGACACCAAAATAAAGAAACGAACAAAATTTTTCTGCCCCTGTTTTCACTAGAAAAATTTCGTGAGTTATTTGTGACAAAAGTCTGAACTCATTCTCTCTCTTTCTTTTTTTCAAATAAAACAACAATTGTGTCTATGCAGAATGGAAAATATTAGGTAATGGAGCCCTATATCTAAAATTTTAACTCAGGGATTGGAGCCCTAATGTTGTGAAAAGGCAAATAGGGAATGGAGGCCCTATGTCTAAAAAGGCACAACTCAGGGATTAGAACCCTAATGTTGGCAAAAGGTGACTAGGGAATGGAGGCCCGATGTCTAAAAGGCGCAACTCAGGGATTGGAGCCCTAATGTTGGCAAAATACAACTAGGGAATGGAGGCCTTATTTCTAAAACTCCACAACTCAAGGATTGGAGCCCTAATGTTGGCAAAAGACGTTTAGGGAATGGAGGCCCTATGCCTAAAAAGCACAACTCAGGGATTGGAGCCCTAATGTTCGCAAAAGGCGACTAGGGAATGGAGGCCCTATGTCTAAAAAGGCACAACTCAGGGATTGGAGCCCTAATATTGGCAAAAGGCGACTACGGAATGGAGGCCCTATGTCTAAAAGGCACAACTCAGGGATTGGAGCCCTAATGTTGGTGAAAAGACGACTAGGGAATGGAGACCCTATGTCTAAAAAGGCACAACTCAGGGATTGGAGCCCTAATGTTGGCAAAAGGTGACTAGGGAATGGAGGCCCTATGTCTAAAATGGCACAACTCAGGGATTGGAGCCCTAATGCTGGCAAAAGGCGACTAGGGAATGGAGGCCCTATGTCTAAAAGGCACAACTCAGTGATTGGAGCTCTAATGTTAGCAAAGGCGACTAGGGAATGGAGGCCCTATGTCTAAAATGCTCAACTCAGGGATTGGATCCCTAATGTTAGCAAAAGGCGACTAGGGAATGGAGGCCCTATGTCTAAAAGGCACAACTCTAGGATTGGAGCCCTAATGTTGGCAAAAGGTGACTAGGGAATGGAGGCCCTATGTCTAAAAAGGAGCAACTCAGGAATTGGAGCCCTAATGTTGGCAAAAGGCGACTAGGGGATGGAGGCCCTATGTCTAAAAGGCACACCTCAGGGATTGGAGCCCTAATGTTGGCAAAAGGCGACTAGGGAATGGAGGCCTTATGTCTAAAAGGCGCAACTCAGGGGTTGGAGCCCTAATGTTGGCAAATAAAAGTAAAAGGTTGATATTGGGGATTCCAAACTATCCTTTTTTTGGGGATTTTCTTCTTTTCTTATCTCTTTTTTTTTTCATTTCATTTTTAATAGGATGCAAGAAATAAATTGGAGAAAACTTCCCTTTTCAGATTGATTATTTGCTGCAAAGCTATTTCAGCACTTGCACATTTTTTTTCCTTTTTGGTCGCACCTGCTTCTTGCACAGTTGCTTGGATTGCACCTGTTTCATTTTTTTTCAAATGAAGAACAATTGTTAGTTTGAAAAGGTGGTTGGTTTTGTGGCCTTGATAGTTTTGATCACTTGATTTCGCCCTTTCAACCGCAACTGGTTGCTTCCTGAACACCGATTGCATTTCTGCCTCTGGAGAAAACTCCGGCTTTTCCAGACTTTGTCATGATGATTGGTCAGTGGAACTCAACCTTTTGAACTTTATTTTGCCTTCGTAGGCCTTTTCTTTCCGACTTCCTTTTATTTTTCCTTTTTCTTTTTGTTTTATTTTTTTATTTTTTTCCTTCGGAACATTGGGAAACTTTTGGCTCCTCAAACTTTGCTGCAATGGCTAGTCGCGTGGGACTTAACCTCTTCTAACTTTATTTCGCCTTTGTAGGCCTTTCTTTTCTGGCTTCTTTCTTCCAACTTCAAATTCAGAGCATTTAGGGTACCTTGGCTTCTTTAACTTTTGCTGAGTCGGTTAGCCACATGGACTCAAACTTTTCAACTTCATTTTCCTTCATAGGCACTTCGATTTGATTTTCTCCTTTCAAGAGTTTTCAATTTTGGAGCATCGGCCGCCATGGCCAGTCAAGGTCAACTTGATGTATGTGCTGAGCCTAGGTGCTTTTCTGCACATTGGCTCGTGTCAAATGAGAACCCTGTAAATCAATCTTGCCATCCTTTCTTTGTCTTAGTTTCAGAACAGTGATAGACCGAAAGGGATTCAAAGAAAACAAATAATGGAATGGAGAATGAGTTTAAAACAAGAAGTATCCCTTTTGGGGAAGGAAATAAGGACTTATCTGGAGTACATACGGACTTCAATGAACATGACATTTCTTTTGAACTGGATGCCTGATCTGTGTAAACCGTCCGACTCTCAGAAATTCATCACAACTTTTGCTTCAAAATTCGAGAAACCTTGCCAGGCCTTTGTCGGCGCCAATGGCTGTGAGGATCTTCTTTTCAATCAAGGGCGCCCTTTGCGAGTTTTCACAAGCTGATATTTCTCATTTCTCTTCTCTCCATTGCCTTATAATTCTCTTTACGAGTTTTCACTAACAAGGCTCTCTTATTTTGATTTTTTTGCTTACTATCGCCTCATGGTGCTCGCGTGGGTTTTCACCAATAAGACTCTCTCATTTTATTTTTCTCAACTTGGATTGCATCAGATCCAAGTAGTTGTATTCTCTTATCCTTGAACATTCTCACCGATTGATCGGAAGGACTTGACCAGGGTTTAGGTAAAAGGATTTGGATTGAATTACAACTTTGGAACCATTTAGGCGACATCATCGCCGAACCATTATAACACCTGGCCCAGTTTCACTTTTGAGGAAATTTGATTTTTTTATTTTGGTGTGACTGAACTACAGAGAGAGGCTGCCTACGTATCCTTTCGGAATCAAGTCGAACGTAGTTCAAGGAAACTTTGTTTTTGATTTTCTTTTGTTTTTTCTGTTTTCTTTTTCTTTCTGTTTCATTTCTTTTTCTTTTTTCTTTTTTTTTCTTCTCTTTTTTTCATCTTTTCTCTTTTTTTTTTATTTGCCTTTTCTTCCCCTTATTTTTTTTACTTTTTATATTTATATTTTCTTCTTTTTTTTTTTCTTTATTTCATTTTTCAATAACACTTCCAGGTTCCAAAGAGGGTAATCAAAGAATGGGAGCCGGCTCAAAGGGTTTGCAAAGGGTTGATAGTGCTTGGGTGGCGAGAATGAAAGCCTTCGTCATCCCAACTAGAGAATATTAGAACTATACGGAGGATCCAACATAGTACCTTTTCACGACATTTGCATTGACAGTTGTTTCAGGGACATTTCCTTTGATGTGTCTCAAGTACAACGCACTCTTTTGGGCAGTACTCTCGGTGCAATGCATGGACCTTTGCAACCCGCGAACCAATTTTCCTTTAGTTGTTCCAATTCGTTGTTTTATTTCCTCAAACTTAACTTCTTTGCATTTCGACTCTTGATTCATTATTTCGAAGTCTGACAGCATTTTGGGATCTGGGCATGAAGTCCGCAAGCATGTCATGTTATTGAAATCTGCATTTAACAGAACTGAAAAATAGAATAAGAAAAATGACAAGATTAAGAAAAGAGACATTCCTAGACAATGAAATATTAATTTCATTTAATTTTTTTTTGATTTTTTTTAGATAGAAGGGTTTACATCGAAAAATAAGACAATAAAGTAAAACATCCGGATCACACCCTGAGATAATCCGAACGTAGAAAGGACAGCAAGACTGGCTACCGAGACTCCGTCTGATGGGGAACTTTCAGGCTTGGCGACCATTTTTTGGCTTTTCTTCAGTTTCGGTCATGGATGCAATGGCCTTCAGTGCCGGATCACATTCCTCAGCTTCACAAATCATTTCGACCATTGGCTCGATGTTGTGGGAAGGCAACAGATTGTTTATCACATTAGGAGCATCTTAATCCCAAAAAATGATTCTTTCAGCTTCAATAAAATCCTCAACTGCCCTTTTGAGGGTCCAACAGTCCTCTGTACTGTGTCCCACTGCTCCAGAGTGGTATTCATATATAGTATCAGCTCGGTGCGAGGGGGACTCAGGGTTCGGCCAGATCGGGGCCACTGGCTGCAATAGATTTAGCCCGATTAGCTTTTGGAACAAGCTTGAATATGATTCACCAATAGGAGTGAACTGATTATTTCTGAAAGTCTCTCTTGGGTGATGATTGTATTGGGTATCATTTGGTTGAGGATTATATGGAGCTTGGTAAGGATGGGCATTTCTTAGAGGTGGAGCTCGGTTTTGTTGATAAGATTGTGGCTGCGGGTAAGGTTGCGCATTCATCACCGTATGGGGAGGCAGTGCCACGACATAAGCAGCATCTTGAAGGAGATAATAGTGTGATGGGACGATAGGAGACACATATGATTGGCTGAATGACCTGCATGTCCCCCTCAAGCTTGAAACCATCATGGCTCTCTCCTCATTGCCATTTTTGTTCATCAAACCCTCCAAACCATTCTGAGCAGCTTGTGATTTGGCCTTGAAGGAAGCATGACTTAAGATTCGGCCCGTTTTAAAACCGTTTTCAAGCATTTCCCCGATTTTGATAGCCTCAGCAAATGGCTTACCCACAACAGACATTATGTTCTGGAAGTAGTCAGCCTCTTGGGCCTGCAGAAAGGCAGTGACCATTTCAATTTCATCCATTGGAGACTTTACCCTGGGATCTTGCTCACGCCATTTGACAGCATATTCGCGGAAACGTTTCGCGATTTCCCTTTTCAAATTGGACAAAGTGTTTCTGTCGGGAGCGATGTCCATATTATACTGGAACTGGTGGACAAAATCTATAGCCATATCATCCCACACATGCCAATGAGCAATTTCTTGATCCATATACCACTCAGAAGCGATTCCGGTGAGGTTTTCCCCAAAATAGGCTATAAGTAGCTCCTCTTTTCCACCAGCACCCCTCAACTGGTTACAATATCATTTCAGATAAGCGACTGGGTCTCCATGCCCATCGTACTTTTCAAATTTTGGCATCTTGAAGCCAACTGGCAAGTGGACATGGGGAAACATACAGAGGTCGGAGTATGAGACACTCTTTTGGCCACTCAGACCTTGCATGTTTTTCAGGCTTTGTTCTAGGCTCTTTATCTTCCGAGCAATTTCCTCTTGCTCGGGATTTTTAACAACCTTTTCTTGCTCCACCGAGAGATCATATCTCGGAGGTTGAGTGAAAGAGTACGGGGTCACATATGTTATTTCTGGTTGAAGTTGTGGACCCTTAAAGATGAACATTGAAGGCGGTGGTGCCCTTGAAGCCGGTGCCTGGGGGCGAACCTCATAAGGCGTGCCAGGATCATTGGAGGGCATTGGAGGCTGCCCACATGGGATGAACGGGTTACGCACAGGGGCCTTGGTAACCTCACTTGACCTAGGGATAAATTCAGGGAACCCAGGGATTGCACTTGGCGATTACCTATCATTAGACCAGGCATCCCACATTTCCCATATGCGGAGACACAACATCTTATTCTCTTCAGCAACTGCTCATTCTAGCTGCAGAATAGCCGATACCGGGCTATCCTCAGAACCAGTGTTTAGTAGGTTGCTTGCGGATGCCATCTGTGCCTTTGGATCTTGTGAAGGAGGGGAGGTTAGACTACCAACAAAATCAACCACCTAAACCTGGCTAATTTTTCACATTCAACAACCTTGTTAGTTTTGAAACATTTAACATATAGGAAATCGCACGTTGGGATGCAATGCACTTAATAGTTAAACGCCTCGACCGTGTGTTTGAACGGTTACATATTTCATCCCGGCCTTAACTAGCCCTTTCAGTATGTACCTCTTTATTTTTATTTTTGCCTCTTAAGTCACTCTTGATTTTTTTTTTCATTTTTGCCGCTCTTTTATTTTTGTACTCTCTTTTCTTTTATTTTTGTCGCTCTTTTATTTTTGTCACTCTTTTCTTCTTCTTTTTTCCTTTTTCACTCAACATTTTTTTTTGCTTTTTTTTCTAGTTTATTCTTTGCTCAATTTATTTTATAGCTATGATCGAATTCGATGGGGATTGCCTATGTATCATGACCCTGCATGAATCAGATCTTGCGTAGTTTGGGAAGAATGAAAATTGAGTAAACTAACTCTTTTTTTTTTGTATAAAACTTAGACCATAAAAGCTTTAAGGAAAAAGAAAAATATTTTTTTTTTGGAATTTTCTAAAAAAATACTTTAAAAGAAGAAAGGGAATTTTTTTGGGATTTTTGATTTTGATTTTGATTTTACTTTTGAAATCCTTTTATTTTGATTGGAACTTTGAGAATTTCAAAAGTAAAAAGAAAATACTTTTTGTTTGAATTTTCATTTATTTTCTCTTTTTCTAATGAAGAAAGAAAATATTTTTTGAATTTTTGAAGTTGCCTCTTAATTTACGAAAGAGGGACTTTTTTAAGAAAAATATTTTGAATTTCTAAGCTTTTATTTATTTACAAAAGTATTTCTAAAGAAATGCAAAAATATTCTTTAGACCTCAATTGTTTGAATTTTTTTTTATTGACATTTATGAAAGAAAGACATCTAACGAGTATTTTTTTTTCGATTTGTATTTTTGATTTTTTTTGGATTTTTTTGAAAAACACTTCAAAATGAAGGAAACCTGTATTTTGGATTTTGATTTTTATTGAGTTTTCTTTTTATTTCATGAAAAATATTAGAAAAAAAGAAACCATTTTTTTTTTGAGTTTAAAAACTACACTTTGTTTTAATTGAATTTTCTACGGAAAGATTTTTAATGAAGGAACTAAAGGAAAATATTTTTGGATTTTTTGAAAATTGGGGTCGGAACAGATGACATTTGCCTACGTATCTCACATCCGGTGCGAATCATACGTGCGTAGTTCGGTCAGATTTGACAAAATCAACTATTTTTGAAAAACTTTCTTTTCTTTCATTTTCTCAAAAATTCGGCAGAGTTTCGTTACCATTTGGGTATTGGTTTTTTAAAACAGGTGATTAACTCACTTAACCCTAATATTGCTATTCTCTTTTTCAGTTCTCTCCCATTATTCACAAGCCGGTCAACATGCAAATACGAAGTAAATAAATGCACAAGTAGCAAATAGGATGCATCAGGATAGTCTTTTCATTTCAGGTACACCTGTCCTAAACTGACCCAACCCTTCTGTTGAGTCTCCTAAGTCAAATGCACGTGATGCAAACAAGCGTTCATACTAGGGATCTGGTATGAGGCTTTGTTATACTAGGTTTAAACCCTGGGTATGTGTTCTAGACTGTGTACCCGACCAGACAACTCGAGTCGAGGAGGGGGCTACGTACCGGGAACCAAAAGGCCATCCGGCTTAGTAACTTTTTCGAGCCTCTTTCTTATTTAAAGGTATGACACTAATAGAATAGGGAGTATCAACTAGTGAGCACATCTCCGAAGATGGGAAGAGAAGGGTTTCATAGCAGTTTATATACAATTCAGATAATATCAAAGCGGTAAAGCACTTAGCACATTAGGATAAAACATGTAGGAAAATCAGATAAAACAATCATAACAGCTATCCTAAGCTCGAATCCTTAAACCCTGAACCAAAGTTCTGGATTTGTATCCCCAGCAGAGTCGTCAGAGCTGTCACATCTCCTTTTTTCACTACACCACCCCGAAGGATAGTGTATGATGGAGTTTTTCCACTTTAAGTGACATTATTCGAAATGAGATTATTTATTTATTAGAGTCACAACTTGGGATAGTTTTTGGTCTCCCAAGTCACCGGTTTATTTTGAATCCCAAATCGAGAAAAATTTAGACTTTCCATGTGAAGTCTGCGAACCAGAAATTCTATTAACCCGGGGAAGGTATTAGGCACCCCCGGATTTCGTGGTTCTAGCACGGTCGCTTAAACTAATATAATTGGCCTATTATCTGATTTTAATACATGTTCAAACTTATGTGCATTTTAGCTTATTTGTCACTTTTAATCATTTTTTAGAGAAAATTGGAACATTATTAAAACACGTCTCGAACCATGTCACATAAATACACCCATGATTTTTGACATATTTTAATATCGTTGAGATTTGAATTTGGATCAGATAAATGTGCACCCGAGTTTAGGAAAATGGATTATTAAAATACGCGCCTAAAGCAACTAACGCGTTGTTAACTTTGCGGGGGGGGGGGGGGGGGCATAAATATTTGCTAAATGGGAAGCCTCAAGTTCTAAGTATTTTTTCGAGAAATAATTAAATGAGGGTTGCACATTTGTAATTTTATTTGGCGCGGAGCACCTCAGTTCTATTTTTAAAGGATGTTCTAACAAAAATTCGTAGAGCCATAACTATTGTTATCCCTAATATGGTGAGCCTAGAAATCATTTAAGAATTTTAATTAATTAAGCACTAAGGGTATTTGGACTATTATCGTCTCTAAACTAGGGCAAGCCCAAACATGATTGGACCTAACTGCTTTTGTTTTTAGGGAATTCGTGTTTCAGGCCTCAAAACTGGACAACTTTCTTAAGGAACAAAGGCACGAGGATGAAACCCAATTTCGATTCTCTGAATGTCTAGTATAAAAGGTCCTGCGGTATATCAAAACTAAGCCCAATGATGCAAGTTACACTTTTACAAATTTATCATAATTCAAGCCCAAATCAATGGTCATTTCCTCAAACTTCAAAGACATATCTAATTTTTATGCATATAACAGTAAAACTGAACCTCAAGGACTTCTAAATGGACAAATCAGCATTAAAATTACTTCACATACTCATTAGTAAAACATGGTATTTCTGCACATTACTTGACCTTTTATTTAACTAATCAGATAATTCATTTTGAAATCCTAACTGTCTTGAACTATTACACTTAAAACAGATTTGTATCCAGCTTAAAAAAAATGAAATATAACAGTGATGAAGAATTAACACACATGATGACTAAACTAGAGATCACATGAGAGGACTAAACAAGGTTCAACAATTATCTGAGAAGATATGTAACAACCATTAACTATGGATCCCTTTTCCTTTAACCATGATTTACAATACCCAAAAATCCAAGTGAACATTTAATCAAAACCCATAAGCATATGACTGACTGAACATGAATGCTAAACACAACAGATCCTTCGAATACACATGCACGAAACTAAAAAAATCTTGTCCAGTCGTACAGCAATTTCAAAATCAATAATAAGGAAGGCCCATATTCTTAACAAGGAATCTATTCAACAAGGTAACATTCTACTAACAACAGAAACTTAAGACAAACATAATCAAATAGAACAAAACTATGCCTTCAAAATTTCCTTCTCATTCCCTTCTTAAATTCACAGCTTCAGCAACACATATAGAGTTTCAGGAGACTTGTACCTGGTTACAACAATAAACAAAGAAGAGTATGAGCTTAGGAGACAACAACAGTAGTGAATTTAAGCAGGACTCAACAACAACAAAGTGAAATCCCAGATTCAATCTAATGCCTAACGGAATCGATTTAAGTACCAATGGAACAGCGTCCTCCAAACCAAAACTCAACCCAGTTTTCAAAGAAGAACAACTTCAAACCATTTCACACATATACTGAATCCAAAATTACTTGGACGAATTGGAGTTCAAAATCAGAGATGGAAATCAATGGAACAGTGATTCTCTTGCTAATTCTAGTCACTCTATTTTTCTAGATTTTCTTAGCTTTTTTTTTTTGTATTTTTTCAGTTTTTTTGATCTCTAAGCTCTCTAAAATCTGATGTATTTTCAGCTCTTAAAATTCTCTCAGCTCTCTAAAATTTGATCTCTAAAAATCTAATCTCTGTATATTTTCAGCTCTTCCAGTTCTATCTTGCAAGTTAAGAATGACATGCCTTTATATGCAAGAAATTAGGGCAGCCCTGCAGATTTTATTTTACCCCTTAGGTCCTTTTTAATTTATGCTTTTTGCTTAGGAATCCCAAAAATTCTAACTTGTTACTCAAGTTATACTACCCAAAACCAGAAATTGAAATTAAAACCTCACACTTGAAGCTTCTAGGGGCTTCCTATATCTGTTAGTGCAAGATTCTCTAAGGCTATTCCATAATTTACCCCTAATGACCCTGAATTTTACATCTAGTTTACCAAACAAGGATCCGGGCCAAATGACCCAACTCAATGGGTCTGAATAGACCCAAATGAGTTCATTACTGGGCCTACTGATTTCCAGGATTTGATTCTAAACAAGTCCAAGTCCACAATTTGAGGGACTGACCAAAATTTTAAACAAAAGAGAAAAGGGACCTAATATTAAACTAAGGGGAAATCAACTAACAACTAAAGCTAATTGATTTTATTCAATAAGGAACCTAAAACTAACTTTGTCATTAACTTAATTAATGCAACATAAAAATAGAAAAAATAAACAGTGAACATATAATAATAAAAGAAAAACATGTGAGACTGAACAAAGAACAAAAATAAAGAAAAAAAATAGATTCGAACGAACAAACAATAAACGCAAAATACAAGAAGAAGAAGAAGCTTGAATCAGTACCTTAAATTTTGGTGAAAAATCCAGAAAATACCCCTGAGCCTTCGACTCTTTGATTTCTGGCCTACTACGACATTAATCGTGTGTTCTTAATAAGAACACATGAATAAAATCGAGACAAATCCAACTCTTTAAAAATGATCGAATCAGAGACCCTTTTGGGAATTAGGGTTTTTTGAATTGAGATTCGAAGGGTTCTGCTGGGATTTGAAGGGAATGAGTGAGGTATTTGGGATGAGAGGAGGCAGGGGATCTTGGGGTGTAAATTTGGACTTGAACAGAGGCGGCACCGCAACTGGTAAAAATTGTGGCGGCGCTAGGGTTTTGAAGATTTGAGGGGTTCCAATAGGACACGAGGGAAAATATCGGTGGATTCATGATGAGGGGGTCGAGGTGGGCTTGTGGTGTGATATTGGTTGTGATTAGAGACTTGCCGCCGCGATAGGCAATTTATGGCGGCGGCAGACGACGAAGACGGAGAAGGGGGTGATGGTCTCTAGGGTTTGAAGAGAGAAGGGAGATGATGAGTGAAAGGCGGGAGGTAGGGTAACGTTTGGACATATATATGCTTAAACACCCTAGCTTCCCAGCCGTTCGATCAAGAAACCTGGACGGCCGGGATTTGAATTTAGTCAAACGGGGTCATTTTGGGTAGTGGTGGGGGGGCTCTGGACCGGGCATTGGATGTGGGTTTGGGCTTGGGGCTTGTTTTTGGACGGGTAATTTTGACTGGGCTGGTAATTAGACCTGGAATGGCCCAAGATTTTGGTCTTAACAAAAAAGACCCAATCCTTCTCTTTTTTTTTTTTTAAATTCCTTATTCATTTATTTATTTCCTTTTTCTTTTCAAAAATAAAAATAAAAATCTGAATTAAATCCTAGGACCTAATTAAACTAATTAAACCTAAATGATGATTAACACAATTAATTAAAATAAATTAAGTAAAACTAACAAAATTCAAAGCTAAAAATAAATCAATTTTTGTAATTTTGTATTTTCGTAAGACCCTAATTACTAATTAATCTAAAATACGTAAAATTAAATCCTAAATGCGCATGTAACATATTTTTTTTATTTTTGTGAATTATGTAAATTAAAAATGCACACAGAAATGTAAATAAATATGAAAATTATGCAATTAAATCCTAAAAATTTAAATAATTAAAAGAAAAATCCTAAATCTAAGAATTCTGTAGGAGTAATTCATGATAAACCTGTGTAGTTTAACTATATACATCGAAAAAGAAGAACAATAATATACAGTCAAGTATGGGAGGAAGAATCATGCTGCGGGGAAACATCAGTTAAGAATAGAAAGACAGTGGGTAAATAAGAGTAACACCAAATCTCAACTAACAACAAGAATTAGAAATCAAATAAGTGCACGGCATCGCCCTTCATGCTTCTACTCTCATCCTCACCAAAGCAATCAAGTAATGAAAATGTGCACGACATAACCCTTCGTGCTTTTACTCTCGTCCTCACCATATAATCAATATAATCGGCACGGAATTGTACATCGTGCGGCACGGCATCACCTTTCGTGCTTTACACTCTTCCTCACAAATCATACACGACATTACCTTTTGTGCTTTAACACTCTCTCACAAAAATAATACATGGCATCACCCTTCGTGCTTTAACACTCTTCCTCACCCAAACAACAATCACAAACAATAGTTTAAGGAAATAAATGAAATTACAATAAGAATCCCGGTGTCACGACCCTAACCCGGTCGTGATGGCGCCCATCAGACTACTAGGCAAGCCCGACCATTTATATTAATAACTCCGTTAATTAAACAGATAAAGATAAATATCATTTAAAACAAGAATCTGAAATACTGATAATAATGCAGAAAATCTAACCAAATACCAACACAGCCTAACTAGGACCCGGTGTCACGACCATGATCCTCTAATGACAGAATAATATCCTACTACAAAGTCTGTCTAATACTGATAATACGGAAATAAAGGATAAAAATAGAGGGGAGAATCA